>PVJN01006036.1:0-77909 GCA_004026805.1 Lasiurus borealis | reverse complement strand
CCAGTCAATGAGGGAGAAACATCACATGATCTCACTCATTGGTGGACAATAAAGAACATTATAAACTGATGTACAAAAGGATAGATACAGAGGCAGTAAAGCCTCAAACAGACTGTGAAATTATAGCAGGAAGATTAAAGTTAGGTGGGGTAGATGGGAGATCAATCAAGGGACTTGTATGCATGCATATAAGCATAACAAATGAACATAGACACTGGGGGGGGTATGCCTGGGAGGGAGGGGGGCATGGGGAGACATGTATAAAAAATTAATAAAAATAAATAAATAAAAAAATAAAATAAAATATATATATTTTTAAATGAGGGCAAAATAAAGTCATTTTCAGATCAACAAAAGCTGAGAGAATTTGTCTTTTACAACTCTACACCTAAGAAATACTAAAGGAAGATTTTTAGACAAAGATGAAATCATATCTTATGGAAATTTAAATCTGTAAGAAGAAATAAAGAGCAGGAGAAATGCTAACTATGCGAAGAAACATAAAAGACCAACTTTTTTCTTTTATTATATTCTTTAAAAGTCAATCAACTTCAAAGCAAAATAATAATAATAATAATAATAATAATAATAATAATAATAACAACAGTAATAATAATATACTATAAGGCTTATTACAGATAATAGCCAAGAATATGACAATTAAGGCACAGAAATGGGAGGGAACATTGCTGTAAAACTCTTACATTATAAGTGAAATGATTTATATAACTCAGTAATAAGTTAGGATATATATTATAATCTCTAGAGGATGTACTAAAAAGTGTGTGTAGAGCTGTCTTGGGAAATTAGAAAATAGTCCTGGTGCCCAAGATAATATGTAGTAATATTCTGAACAGCAATGTTGCTCTCCCAAGCCACTAGCCCTGGGCCTTCCTACTACATGACCTATGCCTTTCTCCTCATGTTAGGGAGGTTACAGAAAAATATGTATATGTAAAGAGGTATAAGTATATGAAGGGTGTAAGTAACTATCTCATTTCAGTCATTCTGTGACTCACACCTAAGTTCTGATTGTCCTCTCTGACCTGAATAGTTGTGGTACAATGTGATGGTTGTGTAATTTCTGGAGACAATTGAAAGGATCAAAGAAGTTTTGATTGTGACCACATAGATCTTCTCAGAATAAGCGTACTTAATGACACCAGCCTGCATCTCTTGTTTATTCACCAGCTATATTCAACCACATACGTGGGAGGAGTATCTGGTGACATATTGCACAAGTCTCATACACTAATACATATCAGTAAGGTATCACAAAAAGCTTCCAATTTGCCTTAGCCAAATAGTCTTTACTACAAGAATTCTTATTACCCAAAGAAGTGTGTGTGTGTGTGTGTGTGTGTGTGTGTGTGTGTGTCCTGAATCTGCCCATCTGCCCTATTACATTTGAAGAGATCCCTAGATTCCTGTATGGAAGATGGAGATTCAAAGAGAGCTACACATGAGATAAACCAACCAACCAACCAACCAAACAGTTGCCTTTCTAACTCCTCCCCAAAGAGTACATATTTACAAAATTTTACACTTAATGCCATCAAATCACAAGCCCCTAATGTTCATTCATGGCTCCCAGGATGTGAATTTTTTCATTAGATAGTAACTAAGTTCCTTCCTTTTCTAATATCCGGAGTTTATACCTATCTTTGCATATACTTTTTAATAGAGAAATTATGTTTTACATTAGAGAAAATAAACACACAAAGACAAAATAGTTCTGTTCAATCCCATGAATCAGTGGATATCACTTCAAGTGATAGGTCTTTCTCAGGCATATTAGACAATTTCACCTTCATTCTGAAACTTCTAGGAGAAAAATAAGTGGGAATTAATATTAGATAGAATTTACCCAACTAGAATTCAACCAGATTAATGAATTTATTATTCAATAAAATACTCAGATGCCTGTCAAGGTCTTTTCCAAGTAGATCAATCAACAAATCTAGTCATTGGAGCCTTTGCTAGAGTCCCCAGACTCTCTCCCTCCACAACCCTGCACATTTAATCAGCACTCATAAGTTCCAATGTCAATATTCTCTGCATGAATTGAATATATTTCATCTGAAGGATTTTAAATACAACAAAAGTTGATCCACTGCAAGATTAAAGAGCTGCTGAACAGCTGTGATAAAGGGAATTAAAACAATTGGACACTCCTTCTTTTGGGAATTAAACTATTTTCACTATGACCCACACATAGCAATACACTCCAAAAGCTGACAACAAATTGAAATGAAAGATGACACAGCAAATCCACTCTTACATTTGGAACTTATAAAACAGGCAAAATATTTTCAAAAAGAAGCTAATTTTCACTTTTAAAAGTCATACTTCTTTCTTGGAGGAAATCTATTATTCTAAAAAATGCCTATAAAACTCCTGTTACTTTTTGGCATAGAAACACAATAATGTAGTCAAAAGGACATAAAAGTTGTGGAATAACTAATTAGTTATTATAGCTCATTGTGTGTGTGTCTGTGTGTGTGTGTGTGTGTGTGTGTGTGTGTGTGTGTCAAGGGCCTGCCTCACCAAAACTGAGGACAATTTAATAAAGAAGCAATTTACAACATATAGTAGGGTTGTATAGTAAAACAATAAGATCCAATAAGATGTGTGTGTACATAGAAAGAAACCAATATGTATAAGGAATTCCCATGTGATTATAGAGGTTGAAAATTCTAAAGATCTGTAGTCCGTAAGGTGGAGACTCAGGAGTGCCAATGTGTAGTTAAGTTTTAGTTCAAAGTCCTGAGAATCAGGAGGACCAATAGTATAAGTTCCTGTCTAGAAGTAAAAAAGAATCCAAGAAAAGCTGATATTTCAGTACCAGTCTAAAGGTCACAAAGAGCTAATATCTCAGCTCAGGTAGTCAGGCAGGAGGAGTCCCCTGTTATTCAGCTCTTTTGTTATATTTAGGCTTTCAATTGCTTGGATGAGTCTGACCAACATTAGGAAGAACAATCTGCTTTACTTGGTTAAGTAAATGATTCATTCAGAAACATCCTCACAGACAGACACACTAGAATGTTTGACCAAATTTCTGAGCAGTTCATAGACCATCAAGTTGACTTATTAAATTTAACCACCACATAGATGTTGACCGAGCTTAAAAAAAACAAATGCCACCCTTGCCAATGTGGCTCATTTGGTTGGAGAGTTCTTCCATGCACCAAAAGGTCACCGGTTTGATTCTTGTTAAGGGCACATGGTTAGGTTGCAGGCTCAATCCCCAGTAGGATGTGTGGGAAATCAGCTGATTGATGTTTCTCTCTCTCATGGATGCTTCTCTATACCCCTCCTTTTTTCTCTCAAACCCATAGAAACGTGTTTTAAAAAAGACAAAGAAAACCAAGTGCCTAGGGCTAGAAACAGTATCCCCATCCCAAGCTATTAATAACCAAGAGCCAGTACAATCCCTGCACTTGGAGGAGGGAGTCATTAACACATCCCAAATGTACAGAGGTTGCCCAAGGACTGAAACCTTTGGCAGGGAGGAAGCAATGGAATAAATGCCCTGGAGATCTGTTTCCTAATTGTAGGACAGAATGGAAAAAAGTAGATATAAAACTTGAGTGAGCCCTATCTGGTTTGCCTCAGTGGTTAGAGCAGATCCAATTCCAATCAAGGGCACATGTCTTGGTTGCAGACTCTATCCCTGGCCCTAGATCAGGCTGAGTGCAGAAGACAACCAATCAATGTGTCTCTCTTTCATGGATTTTTCTTTCTCTCTCTGTCTACTCCCCTCTTTTCCACTCTCTTTAAAAAATCAATGGGAAAAAATATCTTCCAGTGAGGATTAACAAACAAACAAAACAAACAAAATCTTGGATGAGATTAAAAAAATCCAGTATAGCATTATATTTAAAATCAAGAATAGCCATTAAAGTTATAAAATCATGGCTAAAGCTATAGCCATACATGCATACTAGAATTTACTTGGTTGCTTGTATGGTCTGTGATTGTATTAATATAGATGCTATAAAAAATAGAGATATAGAGGCCTTACCCACACCTATCAAATAAGAATCTCTGAGCCTAATGGCAGTCATGAATATATCTTTAAATTTCTACAGGCGATTTGTTTCCACACCTCCAATTTAGGACATTACCTAAAGGATGCTAATATTTTTATCCAGTTATTTAGTTATTTTGGGATCAAATTCCTGTTTCCAAAATAAGCTGTAAGAATTATTATTTTATCAAATATAACCTGTTTATATGGCAATAAAAACTCACCTAATTTTTATTTTCATTGAGGTGGCTATAGTAATTACTAATGTGTTATCTCACATGTATGTACAGATCTAATTAATATCAGCCTAAAACACATGAGTGTAGAAATAGCACATCTACATACTTTCTACATTATAATAATTTTCTCAGAACAGCAGAGGAACTTCCCTTAGGAAACCAAGGTCAGAAACAATGGTCATTCAGGGAAAATGCCTCAATCCCATCATTGACATGAGAGTTTTGTAGCCTGAAATAACACCTCCTATTAATTCTTTCCTTGATTCTATGTTCTTTATTAAATCCTTTTGGTAGGTTGCAATTTAATCTCATGGGGCATTGTGAGGACATGCTCGGCACACAAGTGACACTGAGAGTCATAATGGGTAGGTAAATAGAAAAGTATAGTTAATATACAGACACAGAGATGAGTGCTTTGTATGTATTACCCCAAGACATCCTTGCAACTATTCTATATTACAGACACTATTCTGTTATTTTTAAGATGATAAAATTGTGAGTCAGAGATATTAAGTCATTTGCTTCAGTTCACATAGTTATTGCATAGTCAGTGCCATGGTTTTACTTTCCCCAGAGTCTTTTGGATCTCCCATACTTCTACCTGATAAGTCAGGAGGCTAGCGAGATGGCTCCATCAGCCACAGAGATAGCCTTTAGGATTGGGAAACAATTTCTTTACATCCCCACAGCAATTATATTTGCTTTACAATATCTATAAGGGGTGACAGATGGGGAGGTTCTGTGTTTGGGGCACAATTAATTTCAAATGGATTTAATGAATTACTCACACTGGGAATACAGAATACTGGGATAGAAAAATCCATCTACTGTGTTTATGCTTCAAATTATCCATTGAGCTGAAAAGGTCAAAGAGATTCCAACTGCCATCAGAAGTGGCAATCCTTACAACAATGGCAGGGCCAATAGGTGGCAGGCAAAATGATGAAGGGGCAATTTAGCAAAAACCACATTTCAGAGGAAGTCTCTATGTATTTACTTAATACTGGTAGTTCTGTTAAATGCATGATCATTTGTCATTTTTTTCATTATTAAGAAATGATCATTTTGAAGAAGACATTGATCATTGCCTCCCTGAAATTCTTAAGCCCATGTAGTTATAACATATTAGAGTCCTGGTGCATGAATTCATGCATCAGTGGGTCCTTTGGCCTGGCCTGCAGGATTGAACTGAAACCAGCTCTCTGACATCCCCCATGGAGTCCCAGATTTTGAGAGGGTGCAAGCCAGGCCAAGGGACCCCACTGGTGCACAATCAGGGCCAAGGAAGAACATGGAAAGTTGGCCATCCGGGAAGGGACCCAGCAGCAAGCTAAACTACCTGTCAGAGCATCTGCCGCCTGGTGGTCAGTGCACTCATAGCAACTGGTTGAACAATTGCTGTCTGCTTCCTGATGGTAAGTGAACATCATAGCAAGCGTTTAAACAACCTTAGTATATCATTAGAATATTCACTTTGATTGGTTGAATGGCTGACTATATGACTGGACACTTAGCATATTTGGCTTTTATTACATAGGATGTGTATAATGGTGATATTTATTTTGAAAAATAATAAATTGCACAAGAAAGATAGGGAATCTAAAGAGACAAATTTGGTCTGAGTCTTTGTCCTCCCATCTACTTACGCATATAAACATTGTAACCTTAAAAAATCACTTGATCTTTTTGAGCTTGATGTTTTATTTGTTTGTTTGTTTTCATTTGGAAAATGGTTATGGTTACAGAATAACATATATACCATGTATTATGGAGCTCTTTTAGATGCTTTTCATGAATTAATTCATGTAATTTTCATAATATTCTTATTAAGGTTGATCTCATTATTATTCTTATAAATGACAAAGCCAGGGTTAAAAATCTAACCAGTCACCTTCAAAACTTAACTACTCTCCTATACCAACTACCTGTACTATGCCTATATGATTTGGTTTATGTAATTATTAGGAAAGATAAAATACCTAAAAATAATAAAAAATGGTGAGTTCTTCTTGGTAAAAGAATCTAATGCGTGTCTTCCCTGCCTCAGCCCCATCTTATCCTATCTTCAAAAAGGAGTAGTGTTACTGTGAATTGATTAATTTCAAGAATAATGGTTGACTTTCATTTTCTAAAAGTAGGACCATAGGGAGGATGGAAAGGGTGTATAAGTAAATCTGTTTTAGGGGGAAATCACACTTTTTCTTGCTGGTTGGGATTTTCTGGGGTAGCATTTTTTTTATATCACAAAAATTGAATGAATAAAATAATTATCTGCATGTCACTCATATATATATGTGTGCATATATACATATATGTCTATGACACATCAAATGTGCTTAAATTACAGCTAAAAATATACATATGTGCAGTGCATACACTACATACATATGTACACTACACTATAATGTGTATGAATGAACACTAATGAGTATAATAAGATATACATATGCGTATAAACATTGCTTCATATAGGAGATATATATCACAAATACACATATCAAAATGCTAGCTGTGATTATTTCTCAAATTTGGGTAACATACAATTTTAGTATCTTTTGAATGTATAACTGTATTTTCCAAATTTAAATCAAGAGGAGATATATTTTAAAAGGAGATCAATCATAAATAAAAATAACTTGGATTTTTAAAGAAACAATTGGTTGATATACCATAACTTAAACTTCAGCCTCTGGGTAAGATTGTCAGTTTTTATTTTATTTCTTCTTTCAACTTTCCTGTGTGCTCTTAAGCCAAAGCCCACTCTTACAAGACAAAATTCAAATATTGAACAATTCTCAAATTATTCAGGTGTGCTCATATTCCACAGAAAATAGTCCTATCATAGTTGCTAATGTGTTTCTGTTTGTTCAGGTCTCCTGCCATTCTTAATTGATTCTAAGACTCCAAGTAAATTTTTCATTGTAATATTGTAATTGATGTGAAATAAGTTATAGTCTGCAGCATCTCAAGGTCAAATCCATACTGAGTAGTTTATGCCCATGACTGTATAGAGTAAGGGGCAGGAAGATATCCTTGGGAGTAAGTGGGGAGAAGATGCATTAGGAAAAGGAGGAGGGTATACAAAGGCATCCTTGGTAGGAAGACTAGATTATTGCTTTTTAGATTTCAATACACGCATACACACATACACACAAACATACACACAAACACACACACACACACACACACACATACACACACACAAACAGGCACATTGTCATATGTGACTGATCAAGAAAATGGAAGAAAATTATCCCTTCTAAGAGATTTGCAAAAAAATAATTAAAACATTGAACTTGAATCCTGACCTGCAACCCTAGGCAACAAAGAGTTAGAAGCGTGTGTGTAAAACCTTAATTTTCTTGTAAGTGGGGCAATATAGATGATGGGAGTGTGGCTGGGCACTTGTCCCTAGGAAGTCACAAAGAGTGAAAAGCAGCTCTGTTTCTGCTGGAAGAGCAAAAAGGAAGGGGCTAGTAGCCAGGGAAACAGGCCAGACTGTGGATATTAAACCCAAAAAAAGCACAAACACATGTCACCCTGAAAATAGTACTGGCTGGACAAATGGTGGACTGGAAGATTCTATTGAGAAAGAAATCATACTTTAATTCTCTTCAACCATTTGACTTCTGCCATGATTGTAAAAACCACAACAAAGGGATAAAGGCTTACTAACTGGGGAGAGAGCCTGTGCAACAAAGGGTACCCTTACAGGTTTCAAGTGTACAACTCAACAAATCATCACCCCAAGCAAAGTCTCTTTTCAATCCCATTTACCCCCACCCCCTTTGTCCACCTACACCAATCCCCACCACATTCTCCCTCCAACTGTTGATTATTGACTGTATCTATGTGTTTTATAGATATATTACTTAAATCCCTTCACCTTTTTAAAGCAACTTCCCACCAAATCAAATTTTCACTGGGAAAGAGTGTAGAGCACAAAGAGAAATACTCCTATTTGGGAGGAAAGGTTCATTTTAAGTAATCATATAGCATTACAAAAATAAGCAATACATTCATCAGAAAGAGATAAGCACATCACAGAGAACAAAGTGAGCTACGATTTACTTGGGATTGCATAGAGCATCAGTATGCTTATGTGACCCAGAGTGTGGGCTGCCATTTGAATGCGTGTCAAATCCGTTAAGAAATCAAGCAGAGAGATTTGATTTCTTCTACAATTCATCTTCTAGCAATCAAGCTAGTAAGTTGCAATTTAATCTGTGACATTTTAGTACATTTACTATTTACTACATTTACTCGGAATTATGTTCTCATAAAGGATGCTGGATTAGAAGTTTATGTTTGAATTGATGAAAAGCCACTTTCGTTTTTTTTCATGAATGCAATATATACACTGAAGAGAGTTGGTGCTCTCAACACTACTTCCAATTGCTAATTGTTTTCCAATGGCATCCTGCTATACTGCTCTGACTTTTTAAAAATCATCATGTATTAAGCAATTTTCAGAACATTAATCTTCTCAAACAACTTTGGGGGAAACATATGTCTTTCTAATTTTTGCCTTATTGTTATTCATCCATGTGATTATCACCCTCCTGGTTAGTTCACAGCAACAGATCTCTCTCTGGTTTTAGTCTTTCTCTTTCCCAGACATGACTGCCATAAAGGGGAGCACCATGACAAAAGCATGAGACTATATCTGACTCCTAACTGCTCTCATTGTTCAATGATCAACTTGATGTTCTAAATCACGGCCTGTGTCCCAGTAGCTTGATCCCATCAACTGATCTGAACTCATTAACTCAGAAAGAACCAGACATACAATCTATAACTTCATGTAGAAATTGTGGAAGCTCAAATTCAGTGTGACTAAAGTTGAGCTGTAGCTATTCCCTCAAACCTGCCTCCTTCAGCGTAACTGAGTAAATGGCTCTCCCATAACCCAGACAGGGTTCAAGCTGGAAACCTGAGACTCAAATTTGACCACTCCATCTCCCTCCTTTTTCACATCCAGTTAAGAAACAAGTCATGTGGGTCCTGAGTTCAAATGCATCTCAAAATTATACACTGCTCTTCACCACCTTTGTCACCAAGTTAGGTTACCTCAATTGCAAAAACTTTCTAACTAGTCTCCTTATATATACTATATGGTTTGCTCTTCAGTAAGTTTCCACACAGCAGGCAAAGTGATCTTCATAAACATAATCTGATTAGGGAGGGATACCCTTGATTAAACCCGTTAGTGGGTTCCCACTGTGCTTAGATCCATGAGGGCTTCAACATCTGAGAACTGACTATTTCTCTTCATCTACACATTCGACAGCTAGTCAACTCTCACTTATTCTTTATATCTCTGTTCAAATATATTTCTTAACATGCCTTCCTCTAATGCACTAATATAAACTAACATTTACCACAATCTTTACCTTTGTATTTATTTGTGTGAGCCTTTGTTGATTGACTCCTCTTATAAATTATGTTTTGGGATGTCAGAACCCATGTCTGTTTTGCTATTCACCTTATCTCAGAGGTCTGGCACTATTTTTAAGCATCTTCTATAAAAGGTTAATTCATTAAAGAATTATAAAGTTAACCTGGTCAGTGTGGCTCAGTGGTTGAGAGTGGACCTATGAACCAGGAGGTCGTGATTTGCAGGGCACATGCCTGGGTTGCGGGCTCAATACCTAATAAGGAGCATGCAAGACACAGCCAATTGATGATTCTCTCTCATCATTGATGTTTCTATCTCCCTCTCTCAAATCAATAAAAACATTTTTTAAAAGAATTACAAAGTTAAATAAACTGCAAGTAACTAGCACAAAGACAATCTGTGTGGCTTTTGCAGAGGGGAAAAAAAATCTCTTCTCACCCAACCTTCCAAACTCCACAGGTCAGGGGCACAGCAGGATTCTTGATGACTTATACAAACTCAGTACAGGGTAGTCAGACCTCCTTCTTTCCTTGGCCCCACTCTTAAATAATATGAACATTTTCTTATTAAAAAGGAAAAGAGCATCTAAGGTATTTTATTCTGAGTATTTTTCAGTGAAGAGAAGTTTACACAGCTTGTGGAGAATTATTCAGCAGGAAATTAAACCTCTGTAATTCTGAATTTTCACTTTGCTTTCAATTGGCAGAGCTTCCTGGCAAACCACCCTCCTCTCTAGAACATTTGTAATACCACATCCGCCACCAAAATGTGCTTTCTGAGACAAATCACAAACTAGGTTAGACAGGACAGCTCTCTGGAGACCTGAGATACTAGGTGGTAGATAGGTTATGAACACACCATTCAGATATGGCCAGCAATTGACACCTAAGTCTTGCATAGTAAATTTGAAGATTGCAAAATAACTAACATAGGATGACAGATTAACAGAGAAAGTGCTCTTGTTTTATCTAAGTGAATAGATTATCTGATTTGAACCTCCCAGCCATTTTATGAGACCAATCTGGTAGCTCCATTTCACTGATGAGATAACTGAATAGCTTAAAGAAGTTGAAATGAGTCACCTAGTCCCCTTGATTGCAGAACTCAAAATTAGAGGTTTTGACGAATAAATTTGTATTATCTCATGGTGCTTCTATTCACCAGGAATCTGACTACTTGGCTGTTTCATTTAGAGAAGAATTGACTTCACCCAGAAACCAAACAGCTACCATAGGGAGAGAGAGTTTACCAGTATGTTAAACAAACAAATCAATAACTTGATTTTTATTGTACTAAGGAGAACCAAATTGATTTTATTTTATTTTTGCTTTGCATCATTTAATAAAGGGAAATCAATTTTTAAAAGAAAAATCACAACTGGACTAGAAGACTTTAGAGGGCTTTTGTACACAGAATAAAGAGACAATTGTTCATCTTATTTTATTATAGGTAAACAGTGCATTTCACTCATCATTATTTTTATGCATTTAGAAAGAAAAAAATACTGTACCAATTAAATCAGGACAAATCAGTGGTAAGATAAATCCCAATTCAAAAGTGTGTTTTTTAAAATCTAAATGGGCACTTAAAGTTTATAAAATATACAAGAATATTTAGATCCCCATGATAAGGAAATTACTGTTCCTCAGATATATCTTAATATCTGACCTGTTAATATGGAAAACCTATTGCTTTTCCCATCTCCTTCCTCCTTCCTCAGTCCATCCTCAGTATTGCTGTCAGAGTATTCTTTCTATGTCAATGATTTTCACAACTTAGACTGATTGATTTCCTACCTACAGGATTAAATTTAAACTCCTTAAGTGAGCAACCAAGGCACTTTACACCAGTCCAATTACTATCTTTATCTCTCCTCACATCTCACATGCACTTTACCCACATATTTAGCTTCTTCTCCATTCTCTCCATTCTCCATACATATGGAGGCAAATATTCTCCATTCACACAATGGAGAATGAACATTCTCAGTTCCCATCACATATACAGAGGCAAACATTTTCAATTCACATCATACATATAGAGGTGGACATTTGCACCACACCAACAGTGGTGAACATATAGGAGTAAATTCTTCAAGCACACTATACATTGGAATTGAACAGTCTTCATTCATACCACATATATAGAGGTGAACATTCTGTTTTCTCTTTCAGTGAAGACATTATTCTCCTTTGTTGGTAAACTCTTCTGCATACTTAAAATCTCAGATTACGTGGAATATCCTCTTTAAAGCATTTTCCATCACCTTCCAGATAGCTAGGAGAGCTATCCAAGAGAATGATAATCATTGAGCCTAAATCACTTCTTTTACAGATGAAGAAAAGAGGTACAAAGAATGAAGTATTATTTTTCCCAACTTTGTATGTACAACTCCCTGAAGCCAGTTCCAGCATGTCATAACTGCAAGAATTTCATCTAAAGGTTGATAGAATTTAGAGACTCAACAAGGGCTGAGTCACATATGTTATTGCCTGCTGGAATGGCTAAAGGCATTTCCTCAAACCTAAAAGAATGTATTAAAATGATTGTTTGCTGCCAGAGAACTCAGGGCATCTTAATCTACATGCTATGCCTCCTGTTGGCCAAACACCAGAATAGCCAAAGGCAATTCCCCAATCTGACAATGTTTCTGTTCCAAACCCTACACTTGAAGTGTATATCTCCACCTTGCCTTAGGACAATTTGTGTTAATAAAACGCAAGGGGTCCTGGGACAAGGAGAACTTGGTTTTCTCAGCCAAGCTCCTCTGCCTCCCCTAATATGCCTTTCAAAATTATGTTCCATCTCTGGACTTTTTATTAATTTACACATAGCCCTTCTCCAGATTCCTGAACCCTTCTAGATGCCAGATCAAGACCACCAGCATTAAATGATGCCCAACATCCAGCATACAACAAGTTCATAACAATATTAGCATAGGAATTTATGATTTTTCACCCCTGCTTCACTTTTTCCTGGCCTTCCATGGACATCAATGAAAGAATAGAATGAAAGTATAACCTAATACCATGCCTGGTCAGCAGGACTTTATGGTTCATCTCCAGCAGATCTTACCCCCCAGGAAGATAACACCTACCTCACAAAACATTATGCAGATTAGATGAAATTGTATTTCAGACGCATAATTAAGGCTCAATAAATTTTAAATTTTATCTCTTTTACCCATTTCCTACTAGATGAGGCTTAAATATAGTTGCTTGAAGGTCAAATCCATTGTTAAACCACCAATGTAGTTAAAGAATATTTTATTTAATATACAAAAACATACAGTTTTGGTGTAAAAGCTCCAGGGATTGTAATGCCACCCTGCTTATATAATAAACATATGTGTTCACTTTAAGAATGAGGTTGGTAGCACTGCCACCAAATGTCATAGCTTTTATTTACTGACCCCTGGCTGAGAATGGATCAGTTGGGCAAATAGAAGGAAGCAAACAAATCTACAACTATAAATAACAACACACACCCAGCAATAGGGAGAAAGATCAAAGGCAGATCATAGCTACCCAGGAGAGACACCAAGAAGATTCACATTGGGGCAGCAAAACCAAGGCACCCAGAAGACCTTTTCAGGACTTTCAACCATTTCTGGAAAGAAATCAAAGACTAAATCCTTGGCTATTGCATTTCAAAATAAATAAAGACTCTTCTACTTCCTTCACAAAAAAACAGCCAGCTAAATTTATGCTCTAGAATATTACCCTGGGAGCTATCCCTGGAAGAAATCCTTTTAACCCTAATACTGCTCTTTGTTTGGAATCCAAGTCTTCTGCTTTTGCCCACATAGCCATTAGCATTCAAATTAGAAAACCATCCAGTCAAAAAAGTATTTATTGAGCAAAATGATGCAAAATGTTATGTTAGGGAAAGTGCCAGTGCCCAGAAGTTATTGAAACATCCCTCTTAAAGTATTCTAGACTTCTTCTATTACTGGTTCCTTCTTTAGGGTTAAGCTCTGCCCTTCTTTCTTTTGAAGGGCCTCCTTTAAATGTCCAAATCCTTGGTGTGAGGATAAAACATTAGGTTGACAACATTGTTACAAAGGAGAACTGCTGACATCTGAGAGCATGAGACTGGCAAGAAGTCCTGAAACACATTAAAACTGAAGAGGAAAGAAAGAGGAGAAAACAATAAGTTTATTATAATTGGTGTGGGTAAAGTTGCAAAATGTTTAGCCTCTGGCTAAATAAAGTAGAAACAAGACTTCCTACTGCAGTGTAGTTATATATTGTGTGAAATAGAAACAAATTAAAAATAGATCTTATCTATATGATAATTTCTATCAAATTGTACTGGCTTTCTGGGGCCCTGTACTAAGGACTAAGACCCTATTTCTGGACAAAAGGAGAGTTGGAGTGGTGGTACACAAAATGTATATTAGCAGCCTTGCTGTAGGTGAGAGCATAGGATTGGGAGCCAGACTATCCAATAAAAAAATGTTTATTGAGCCCTAACTTATTTGGCTCAGTGGATAGAGCCTCAGCCTGGGGACTCAAGGGTCCCAGGTTTGATTCTGGTCAAGGGCATGTACCTTGGTTGCGATCACATACCCAGTATGGAGTGTGTAGGAGGCAGCTGATCAATGTTTCTAACTCTTTAACCTTCTCCCTTCTTCTCTGTAAAAAAAATCAATAAAATATATTTTTAAAATATTTATTGAGCAAAATGATTTGATTTGAACCTGGGCTCTGCCACTCATAAACTTTAATATCCTGTGCACTTCACTCATCTCCATGAGATTCAGTTTCTTTATAAATGAAACAAAAATCAATAAGATTATTACAATTGGTGAGGGTACAGTTGCAAAATGTTTAGCCTCAAGCTAAATTAAGTAGAATGATTTACTATCAGGTATTAAGTGGCTTACAAAAACAGAGAGAAGCTGAGAGAGTCAGCCCAAGGCTGACTTTCTAGAACACTCTGCAGTCCTCAGCATCACAATGCCTCTGCCATGAGGACAGGGGAGCTGCCACCACCAGTGAAAGAGGTCGCCACCTTCCAAAGCCACCACCAAAACCCACCATGCCTGTGTCTCAGCGCTGTTCTACAGAAAGAGTGTCTACTCTCTGCTCTTTCTCCTACTTCACTCAGTACTAAATGAAAATCTCCCAGGAGTACCTCTGGCTGCTAGAACCAGTATCACATGCAGCTCTCTAGCTACAAGGGAGTGTGGGATTCTGGGATTTGGGACTTAGAACTGACAATGCTATCTAGGGCATTGGCCATAAGCCCCTTCAGGAATGGAGCCACATTACTCTATCTGTGGAGGTTATGCTAGATGACCTCTATCAGCTAAATTTTTCTCTGGAAATTCCTATCCCTTGAATAGAGCCACTTTGCCCAGGTCTGGCCCACTCCCAGAGCACACTACATCTATTTACTGATTCACCTGAGGATGTAAAGAATCACACCCTTAGCCTCAAGGCAGAATATCTCCAAAAGTCATCTCAGCTTCAGAGGACCCCTTGAAATTGACTGAGTCCATTGTGAATGGCTCATTGTTTCTTCCTCTGCCTAATTCTATGCTCTTTATTCCCCACAGCTATTGATCTCATGGTCATTATCCAATATTAGCGTCCTACATGTAAATAAGTGTTCACTCAGAATCTGCTTCCTGAGGAAAGGAATCTCCCACAGTCATGTTGGAAGTAGGTGGAATAAAGGTGGAGTAATTTAACCCTCAATATTCAAAATTTTAATGAGCATGAAACAATATAATACATTTGAAAAAAATCTCTAGGAGCTCACACAGTGTCTGGCCCACGGTGAGCCAATATACTGTTGTTTAATAATAATATGGTATAGCTAATATTTACTGAGTGCTTACTATGTTTCCAGATACTATTCTAAATTACTCACTTAAACTAACTTACTGAATCTTCATTATAGCCCAGGAAGTATATGCTAACATTATGCATCTTACAAATGAGGTAAATAAGGTCTGAAGAAGTTCATATCAATGTTAGTCTGTAAGTGGAAGAATTAGGATTTTAAACCACATAGGCTAATTCTAGAGTCTACCCTTGCCCTCTTTTCTGTCTCAATATTAAATATGTAGCCAATAAAATCCATCACACACAAAAACGAATTTGCTTTGTCTATCAAAAATGCAATGGGGTTAGGAAAGGATTTTTATTATGGCCTGTAGTAGGCTAAATGATGGAGCCTTTAAATGCCCATGTCTAAATTCCTGGAACCTGTAATTGTTATATCATATAGCCAAAGAAACTTTGTAGATGTGATTAAGTTAAGGGGTCAAGGTGAGGAAATTATCCAGTATTATCCAGGTAAAAGAGAGAGGTAGTGGGAGACACTCCTACAGAGAAGACAAAGGTAATGTGATGATGGAAGAAGAAACTGGAATGATGCAGCCACAGGGAAAGTGATGGCAGCAGCCCTAGAAACTGGAAAAGGCAAATAAAGGCTTGGGGCCTGGGCAGGGGCAGATCAGGGTGATTTGAGGGAGCTGGGGGTAGGGGCCCCTGCAGGGGCTTGGGGTCTGGACAGGGGCAAAGCTGGGCAGTTGGAGGGAGCTAGGGGTCCTCTGCCCAGGCCCCAAGCCCCAGCCAGAGGCTTGGGGCCTAGGCAGGGATGGAGCTGGACGATGGGGCAATCAGAAGGACTGGGGGGTCTCCTGTCTGGGCCAGAGGCTTGGGGCCTGGTCAGGGGCTGAGCCAGGCAATCGGGTGATTGGAAAGAGCTGTGGGTCCCCTGGAGCCTTCGAGAAAGAAGCAGCTTTGCTGACACCTTGATTTTAGCCCCATAAGTCTCATTTCAGACTACTCTTGGTCTTCAAAAGGGTAAAAGAATAAGTACATTTGTTTTAAGCTAACAAATTTATGAAAACAAATACAGGGCCATAGAAATTAGAATATTCCCAGTATTAAGTGGAGAAGTCAGTATTATGAATCTATTGAAGAATTAGGAGTGAGATCTGCCTAGCCATTGCAGGTTAATAGGAAGAATGGAACAAATTCAGGGTTTAGGATCCCTACCACCATCTACTTCACCTGCATGGAACAATCCCAGTTGGGAAATGAGATCCAGAGATATAATAAACTAGGAGCCCAGTTCACGAAATTTGTGCAGGGGGGTGGGTGGGTGGTGGTGTTCCTCAGCCCAGTCTGACCCTCTCACATACTGGGAGCCTCGGGGAAAGTCCTACCGAAGCAACTGGGTTGATCAGGGGAAGGCACTAGCCCCATCACTCTGCTGCTGCAAACATTGCCAGTCACCACAGTCACTAAGGTGTTTTCATCAACAGGACTCCACTCCCTTCACCATGAAAAAATGACAACATTTTTTAGGCATTTTCAAGATGTGTCTTTCATAGGATATGACATTTCTTTCTTTGTTTTTTATCCTTACCTGATGATATGTTTCCATTGATTTTTAGAGAATGTGGGAGAGAAAGGGAAAGACAGAGAGAAACACTTTGATTAGTTGCCTCCTGCATAAGCCCTGACCTGGGCCGCAGCCAGGGAGGACCCTACCCTTTATCAGAATCAAACTGAACCCTGTGGTCGGCAAGCCTAGGCTCTATCCACTGAGCCAAACTGGCTAGGGCAGGATATGACATTTCTTAGCCCTCCAGCAGCGGACCTTCACTTTTTTCTACAGGAGTGTGGTGGGAAAACCCTAGATCACCCTTTTGGATTCTTATACCCAAGTTACTAAGAATATTACCAGTGGCAAACAGGGAGCTTAGCCAATGAGCGGTCAGAAAAGGTATTTCCTCTGTAGTTCACACCCATCGCCTCTGATCTCTAGCTCCCACACTGCCAAGGACTAAAGCCTCTGAGCATGGGCAGGGGCCCCCCAGCTCTCTCCTATCTCTAGCCCCACTCCTGCCAATTCTAAAGCCTTGGGGACTGGTTAGGGACCCCACAGCTACTGGTAATCACTGGATCCACCCCTACCCAGGCCCCAAGCCCCAGCCAGAGGCTTGGGACCTGGACAGGGGACCCACAGCTCCCTCCAATCACCCGATTGCCTGGCTCAGCCCCTGCCCAGGCCTCAAGCCTCTGGCTGGGGCTTAGGGCCTTGACAGGGGACCCCCAGTTCCTTCTAGTCACCTGGCTCCACCCCTGCCCAGATCCCAAGCCTCTGGCCCAGGCTTGGGGTCTGGGCAGGGGACCCCAGTTCCCCCTGATCACCTGGCTCAGCCCCTGCCCGGGCCCCAAGCCTCTAGCCCAGACAAGAGACCCCAGCTCTCTCTGATTGCCCCATCGCCCAGCTCCATCCCTGCCCACATCCCAAGCCTCTGGCTGGGGCTTGGGGCCTGGGCAGGGGACCCCTAGCTCCCTCCAATTGCCTGGCTCTGCCCCTGTCCAGGCCCCAAGCCCCTGCAGAAGCCCCATTCCCAGTTCCCTCAAATCACCCTAATCTGCCCCTGCCTGGTACCCCCATCTCCCTCCTATTGCACGACTCCACCACTGCTCAGGCCCCAAGCCTTTGGCTGGGGCATGAGGCCTGGACAGAAGACTCCTACCTCCCTCTGATCACCAGCTATACCCCTGTTAGGCCTATAGCCTTGGGACCTAGGGAGGCACCCCCCAGCTCCCTCTAATCACCCAGCTCTGCCCAGGCCTCAATCCTCTGGCCCAGGCTTGGGACTTGGACAGGGGACAAGCAACTCCCTCTGATTGCCTGATCTCCTGGCTCCACTCCTGCCCAGGAGCCCCTGGCTCAGGCCTTTCTCAGGTTGCTTAGGACATATGGGGACCTATCTTAGAATGACCTGGGTGCTGAGAAAGTTCCTGGGACCTGGGCAGCTAGGTGCCTATTTATACAAATTAACCTCCATCTTTTTTTTGGTTAATTTGTATACTCACTCTGATTGGTTGTGGGTGTAGCAGAGGTATGGTCTTTTTATATGTTTGTCTATTATTAGGTACTAAAGACCTGGTGTACAAAATTTGTGCATGGGGGTGGGGAGGAGTGTCCTTCAGCCCAGCCTACTCCCTATCCAATCTGGAACCCTTTGTGGGATGTCCGAATGCCCGTTTAGGCCCAATCCCACCTGCCCATTTAGGCCCAATCTCAGTGTGGATTGGGCCTAAACAGGCAGTTGGACATTCCTCTCACAATCCAGGACTGCTGGCTCCCAACTGCTCACCTGCCTACATTTCTGATTGCCCCTAACTGCTTCTGCCTGACAGCCTGATCACCCCTAACCACTCCCCTCCCAACCTCATTGGTGCCTAACTGCTCCCCTGACAGCCTGTTTGTCCCTAACTGCCCTCCCCTGTGGGCCTGGTCACCCCTAACTGCCCTTCTCTGCAGGCCTGATCATGCCTAACTTCCCTCCCTTGTAGGCCTGGTCCCTCCCAACTGCCCTCCCTTGCTGTCCTGATTACCCACAATTGCCCTCCCTTGCAGGCCTGGTCTCTGCCAACTGCCCTGTCCTGCTGGCCATCTTGTGGTGGCCATCTTGTGTCCACATGGGGGCAGGATCTTTTGACGATATGGGGTAGTCATCTTGTTTGTTGGAGTGATGGTCAATGTTCATATTACTCTTTTATTAGATAATATAGAGGCCTGTACATGGGTAAGGGCTAGCTGGTTTGCCCTGAAGGGTGTCCAGGATCAGCGTGGGTATTCCCTTGGGGTGTGGGGTGGCCTGGGTGAGGGGCCTGTGGTAGTTTGCAGGAATGTCCGACTGCCTGTTTGTACATAGGCCAGATTCATGCTTAAATTTCAGAGTGGCATTTTCTCTATTCCACCTGACAGATGGCCTTAGACATAGTCAAAATAAGAAACAGAACTGAGACACAGATTATACAGACAAGATCCACTCCCACCTGGTAACCTTCTATTGGAGGGTGGGAGAAAGGGAAAGAAGCCCTCATTGAAAAGCCATCAGAACCTTTCTTTCAAAACAGATAAATGTGTTAAAAATTAGAGAGCTTCACTTGCTCCATCTTCCCATTCTTAGCCCCTCAACCCGTCGCCTTGAATTCTTTCTAGGAACAAAATGGATATATAGAAAAATATATAATTAATAGCTCTGCTTATCCTCACTGCAGAGTTATAAACAGGCTTAGCAATAGTGATAGTATGAGTTGGGAGGCAAGAGAAATGGTCCATTTTTGAATAATCTTACTTGACAACTATAAATTCAGAGGAACTATGAACATGGTGATCTAGACCAGTGCTTCTCAAACTACCTATGATCAAAGAATGATTTTCTTTAAAATTTCCAATCTGCCTGACCAGTGGGGCTCAGTGGTTGAACATCGACCAATGCACCAAGAGGTCACCAGTTCAGTTTCTGGTCAGAGCACATGCCATGACTGTGGGCTCAATCCCCAGGGGCCAGGGGGCATGCAAGAGGCAGCCAATTGATGTTAATGTTTTTCTCTCTCTCCCTCTCCTTTCCTATCATTAAAATCAATAAAAACATATTTAAAATTTTCCAATTCATCATGGTCTAAAACCCTTGTAAAATACAATTAAAATGAATTACTAGAGAAGTTAAATGGAAAGAAAAGATATACAAAATACACGATGGAGTGATTTTACTTAGTAGATACAGTAAACATAAAATTACTCTTTCAAAATGCTGTTACAGTTTTTGAAAGCTTATTCTTAATTTCTGTACTTACTCTTCCACTAGTTGATAACAGTTTCAGTATGGGCATTGGTTCGCAGAACACACTTTGAGAAACTCGATTTTTTACCTCCAGTCTGTATAGTGAAAACTTAAGTAAAATGACCACTATGCAAGTTGTAATGTCAGTTTTACCTCAAGGTACAAGTGTACCTCTCCTGCACTCATTCTACTTGTTTGGAGCCTCTCACACAGTATTATTATTATTATTATTATTATTATTATTATTATTATTATTAACTGAAACATTTCCATACACCCAAAATTGGGATGTATACTATTTCTAGAATTTTAAAATTCTTAGGTCTCATTCTTAAATCTAGAGCATCTTGAACAACTTGGAATATGGGAATTGTGGAAGATTGAAAAAAATGATTGGAACAACTCAAAATTGCAAACTAATAGAATAATTTTGTGAAAAGCAAGTGGAACTAAATTTCTCAGACCTACACTAATAAAATTCAATTTTCCTATTGTTTCACAGAATATAGTATGAAAAAAATCTGCATCCTTATTTGAAAAGCAAATAGTAGCACTGATTCTGAATCTTTGTTAGTGAATCAATAATTAACTTTAAAAAATACATTTTTACTATTGATTTCAGAGAAGAAGGGAGAAGGAAAGAGAGAGAGAGAGCGATAGAAACATCAATGTTGAGAGAGGATTATCAATTAGCTTCCTCCTGTATGTCCCACACTGGGGATCAAGCCTGAAACCTGGGCATGTGCCCTAACTGGGAACCAAACTGTGACCTCCCAGTTCATAGGTCAATGCTCAACCCCTGAACCATATCAGCCAGGCAACTGGTCTAATTTTTAAACAGAGAAATGATTAAGAACTAGTGCATTAGTTTTTAAAAAGTGTACTTGTAGCCCAGCCAGCTCTGTCCCCAGCAAGGGGCATGCAGGAGGCAACCAATCAACAACATCAACAAAAAAGGTTGGTGAAATCTTACTCTGATTCAGTGCTCTATCAAACAGAAATTTAGAATTAGTTGATGTTGTTGACATTTTTTCCATTGATTCTTAGAGAATGGAAGGTAAAAGACAGTGAGAGAGAAACATGAATATGAGAAAGAAACATTGATTGGTTGCCTCCCGACCAGGGCAGGAGATTAAGCCTGCAACCAAGATACATGCCCTTGACCAGAATTGTACCCAGGACCCTTCAGTCTGTGGGCTGATGTTCTATCCGCTAAGATAAACTGGCTAGGGCTCACCCAACCTTTCTGAGGTCCTGTGATTCAAAAGGCCACAGCTTTTTGTTAACATCAAAAATTCAAGATCCACTAGATTTTGTTGGGAAAATACTGAGGTATTTGTGGTTTCGTTTTTGCCCTTTTCTTGCATCAAAAAACAATGACTACATGAGAATTGTATCTTTAAGATCAATATAGCATGATGTTCAGGGAAAAGGCAAGACTAAGCAAGAGAATAGTCAAAGCACCTACGTTTTAAATGACTATTGTGTGTAGAATATTTAATAAACACTATTGCCCCAGTGCATGAAAGTCGTGCATGGGGTGGAGGAAGAGAGTGTTTTCCTCAGCCCAGCCTATATCCTCTCCAATCTGGAACCCCTCAGAGGATGTCTGACTGCCGGCAGTATGAAATCTCTCTAGCAATCTGGGACTGCTGGCTCCTAACCTCCTAACTGCTCACCTCCCTGCATGCCTGATTGCCCCTAACCACTGTGTCTGCTAGCCTGATCAATCCCACTGCCCCCCTTCTCACTGGCCTTCTCACCCCCAACTGCCTCCCTTGCCAGCCTGCTCGTTCCCAACTCCCCCCTCTGCTGAACTGCTCACCCCCAAACTACCTCCCTGCATTGGCCTGATCACGCCCAGTTGCCCTCCCCCTCTGGCCTGATTGCCCCTAACCACTTCTGCCTCAGCCCATGGCTTTGTCAGGAAGGTCTCCTAATCTAATTAGCATATTACCCTTTTATTAGATTATTTTATTTTATTTATTATTTTATTTAATCTCTTTAAAGAGTTGTGTTTAAAGAGAATATTACGATCTCCATTTTTTAAAGAAGGAAATGGAAGATCAATGGGAGTAAGGAACAAACCTAAAATTCCACAGAAAGTAAGTGAAAGAGCCAGAATTGAACCAGCTCTATCTTATTCCAAAGCCTGGCTGGGTCTAACACAGTGAGGCCTTCTAGCCAGAAAGATTTTTCAAATATGCCTGGTCTCAATTGTGCTTATTCAGACATATGTTTGAGAATATATTATTTATTCCCTGTGCTCTATCCATAATTATACTGCCTAGGTAGAAAATAAATGGGATATGATCACAAAGGGTAGGGTTCCAGGAAAATCAACATAGTGGATTTGTACAAAAGATCAGTCAACCCTCTGTTTCAGGCACCCACGAGCCCAATAATCATATATGACATTCAGATCCTTAACCTGATTCCACAATAATATTTCCCTATGGTCCCACTAATTGAAAGAATGCTGGTAGAATGAAGGCTTTCTAAGTCAATGAGGTTAAATGTCTAAGTCTCGTCCTCTCTCTCTATCATGAGGCCAGATTAAGTCCTCAGGTATAGGTAAGTGGCACTATCTTAAAACATACAGCATTGCAGTCGGGCAACAAGGGATTACCTAATACTTCTTATTTTCATTTAATAAATTTAACAAAAGACTTCAGGACAGGAAGTGAGTAAATTCGTTGAATATCCCTGAACTGCCCTTGAAACTGCTCTGCATTGAGTGCTGTATGGGCCACTTTACAAAGATATGCCTTTTGTCTCTCAGGGGCCACACAGGAGAAATGAAATGAGTCAGCACAGTTTGATCCCCTTTAGACAAAACTCAGCAATAAATGCCTTCTTTAGGCCGCAGGTAGTTTTAAACATTTTACTACCAAATATCTCTTATTATTTCCCTCATAAAATACAAAAGTCTATCAAGTTGCATTTAAGAACCAGTTTTCAACTTTCTGTGAATAAGGTATAATAGCCAATCAGGCCTTCTGAGCAGAATTAAAGAAATATACTTTGTTGATCTAGTTTTGGCTAAAAAGATCTGTTGCTATAGAAAGCCTTCATGCATGAAAACAAAGATTTTTCTATTGTTCTCCTTAAAAAAGAGCTGTGAATATTCATCCCCAAGACTCTCATAACCATCTATTACCTCAAAGATGCAGAGGAAACAGCATCAGACAATTGATTGTTATATTTCCTATCATCTTTGCCTTTTTTTTCTTGGCCAATAGGAAACCCAGTAAAAGCCAATTTTATACTCAAAAGCTATCATTTTCTTCAACTAGAAGGTTCTATGTTGTTGTTGCTATTTTTCAATGAGTTCTGGAGTCTTTTTCTCTTTAGAGAGGTAATACACTAAATGCAATGTGGTATCCTGGTTTAGATCCTGCAACAGACTAAGAAGATTACTTGATAAACTGATGAAATCCAAATAGAGTCTATAGTAATAGTAATGTACAAATACTAAATTTTAATTTTAACAAATGTAAATGAAGAGAAACTGGATGAAGGGAATATGAGAATTCTACTATTTTTGCAGCTTTTCTGCTAATCTAAAATTATTCCAAAATAAAATGTTTTTTAAATACATAGTTATCATAGAAAATTTTAAAAAATACAGACAAACAGAAATATTAAGCAGTAATAATGCAAAGATGACTTGCCAAAATTTTGGCATTTCCATTCTTTTTCTATAAAATGTATCTTTAACTCATGCTGCACATATTATCTTCAAATATTCTTTCTACTTAATAGATTGTGATGAGCCTATTTGCATATCAAATATGAACTTATAATATTTATCCTTTCAATATTCAATCATATTGACTGAATATTTTCTATAAAATGTCTATATCATATATTACCCAGATTTATCTGAAATGACTAAAATATCAAACAATTGATATGAATTGTTATGTTATTTATTTTGTACTTTAATATAAAATTTTTATTATTTAAAAAAATACTATAAAAATATGTCAGGGGACAACTTTTTTCTTACAGTCATAATTATTATCTTAATAAAAATTCTCATAAAATTATTATTTGTGTTAACAGGCTTATTTGGAAAGAATAATATGAGAATGCCCATTTTGCTATATCTTTTCTCAAATCAAGTATCATTATTTTAATATAAGATAATGTAAAAATATTTTTCACTTCAACAGGCACAGAAATGGTATATCATGTTTTTAAGTTCTTGAAAATATAGTGAGATTAGAGGTATGTTAGAATGTTTACTGTTCATTGGTATTTTTCTTCTGAATTTTCTGTCTTAAACTTTTTTACATTATACCACTGAAGTATTTATCATATGGATTATTGATATTGATAATTTATTTGTAAGGTTTAATACGATATATAGATAATATGTTATATATAGATACATATAGATATAGATTTCTCTATTTTTATTGATTTCAGAAAGGAAGGGAGAGATAGAAGCACCAATGATGAGAAAGAATTATTGATCATCTCGCTTCAGCACTCCCCCTACTTGGGATCAAGCCCACAACTGGGGCATGTGCCCTTGATTGGAATCTAACCCGACACCTTTCAGTCCATAGGCCATTGTTCTATCCCAGTGGTCTGCAAACACATTAGTCAACAGAGTCAAATATCGACAGTACAACAATTAAAATTTCTTTTGAGCCAAATTTTTAAAACTTAAACTGTATAGGTAGGTACATTGTTATTAACTTAAGTAGGGTACTCCTAAATTGGCTTTTGCTAAAAGCATTCTCAATCTGAGATCGACCCCTTCCAATTCTCCCATCTACACTTGTCTTATGTACTTTTTTAATCTATCTCCTTTTCATTCATCCTCTCTATATGTCCAAACTATCTCAGCATACCTTTCTCAATCCTTGACGCTACATCTTCTTTCACTCCACAATGTTCCCTAAAATTAATAAACTTTACTTAAAGTTTTAAGTCTTAAACTATAGCTACATTGAATAAAACTTGATATCATACTTAATAACGATATTACTTATTGGTAAAATTAATTCCTTACAATATCCATAAAATTAAATCATGACAATGACTGACAAACACTAATGTGAACAATGGCTTTGCATCTCCTTAGAAGGATTGTATGTTGTTGTTTTTAATTTTAGGCACAATTCCAGGTTCTTATCAATAAGACGACTTCTCAATTTACTCTTGATAAGGTTCACGCTTGAAAATGATTTTTTGCATAAATATGTAGGCTCAAATAAGGAAAAAAACAGCACGCTAGTTTTTTGGGTAGATTATATGAGTCAGAAATACTATTCCAGGTGTTAAAAATCAACATATCTTCCATCTCCAGGTCTTTCAAAACAGACTACTTGTGCTGTGAACTAAGTTCACATTTGTTTTTCTCCAATATTTCTATATCAGCCAGAGATGTTCAAATTTTGAGCTCCACAATTCTTTGTTTCTTAATTCTAGTAATTGCATTTCAAAGTTGCCAATGTCAAAAATAAAGGGAGAAAAATTTAATTCTGTTACAGTAGCATTAAGAGATTTTTAAGCAAAGGCTAAGGTCACTTTGCTGTTTCTAAATTCCTGAAACCTGTTGAGAAAAGCTTCCCTCGTATTTAAAAATGTTGTTTTGAAATAACAAATGTCAATATCAGAATTATTTTCTTGGTGATGTTTCAACAGGCTTGGAAAGTGAATCAAAGTTTCTCTTTCAAAATCTTGAACAAAAAAAGATAATTTGTTTTTGAATGAAATAACTTCTAACGTCAAAAAAACTGTGTTTCCTTTCCCTTGTAGTTTACGATTAAGCTGATTTAGATGAGACATAACGTCTACCATGAAATAAAATTTTTGAATCCAGTAATCATTTGTTAGTTCTGGATAGTGAACACCCTTCTCAAGGAGAAATGTTTTAATTTATGTTAATAAAGAAGTAAAACCTTTCAGAACATTTCCTCTTGATAACCAATGTACCTTGTTATGCAGCAGAAGATCTGTGTACTCACTCTCCATTTCAACTAAAAATTACTTAAATTGGTGATGATTAAGAGCTTTAGCTATAATGGAGTTGATAATGTTAATCATCAATCCCATAACTTTGCAAATTTCTCCTGGAAATGTCTGAGCACAAAACACTTCTTGATGAATGATGCAATGGTAATTAAGTATATTGTGATTAATTTTTTCTTTCAAAATAGCAACAAACCTGTTTCTTACGCCGGTCATACTTTTCACCCCATCTGTTGAAATTGAGACAATTTTATCAAGTGGAATATGATGTTTATCAATGCACTCAATTACAGCATTTGCTCTATCCTCTCCACGTGTTTGACCTTTGAGTGGCAATAATCCTAAAAGTTCTTCTTTAGGACCTATAGGTGAAATAAATCATACAAAAAGTGAAATTTGCGCTGTATCATTTATGTCACAGGACTTGTCAACTGCTATTGATAAAGCCGAAACCAATTTAAGAACTTCGACTTGCTGGTTCGTTATGTTCAAAGACATTTTGACTGTTCTATCTTTCACTGTTTCAGCAGACAATGGTAACTCTTCAATTTTTTTTTAGAATATCTGCTTTGTTCTTAAAATTCAAAAATAGCTCTTCAGATGTATTTATAAAACAACATTTTATGTATTCACTGTCTGTACATGGTTTTCCTCTCTTAGCAATCTCTTGACTAATCACAAAACTTGCGATATTAACATTATTGGAAAGTTGCATCCAGTAATTAAATACAGAACTTGATTTTTCTTATCTCTTCTGACGTTCCTCAACTGATTTCTTCTTTGCATCACCAACAGAATATTTAGTACTAAATGACACGTGTTTAATTGTAAATTGTCTCTCCAAATTTGATTTCTCCTTATGCGCCAATTTTTCCTGACAAATAAGACAGTTCGGAAGGCCATTTAAGTTTTGAATAAACGCAAAAGTCTAGGTCCAGTCAACTATAAATTCATGGTTTCTTATTTCGTTTTTCTTTGTTTCTTCTTTGTAGCCATGTCAAATAGGACACCTAAAAATTTTTTTCATTTTATAATAATAAAGTCACCAACACAAAATAATCACATTTCTTAAATTAATGACAAAAAATACCTGTAGGATTTGCAGCTGGTTGAAAAACTACAGGTAACTTTATGCTTTGAGTAGGTACTTTTGTCAAACGCTCGTAATTTGCGGACAAGACTAGCACTAACCACTGCACAATGAGACTGCTGGCTACCTGGTTCACTCAACTCCCACATGAATCACATGCACCTCCCCCATGTTGAGTATCCCTTGGCCCGCCTGCCCTGTATCTCCTCTCGCCCGACTGAACCCCTCTTCTTCTAACGCCACTTCTTCAAAATAGACTCCCCCAGGCAAAAAACTGAATTTAGCACATGGACCACGAAGTTTCAATCACACTGTACATGCATGCCTGCAGGTGGTATTTTGTGGGAGAGCCACAATCAAGGGGCCAAAGAGCTGCAAGTGGCTCGCAAGCCACGGTTTGCCTACCACTGCTCTATCAACTGAGCCAAACCAGTTAGGGCTTTATCTATACTTTTAAAACATATATAAATATAGAAATCTTAAGGCATATATGTATGCTATATAATAAAGAGGTAATAGGCAAATTGACCATCACTTCAACACACAAGATTGCCACCCCATGTGGTCAAAGATGGCCACCCCCAAGTGGACACAAGATGGATGCCTTAAGATGGCCGGCAGGGGAGAGGGGAGGGCAGTTGTGGACAATCAGGCCAGCAGAGGAGAGCAGTTGAGAGAGACAGACCTGCAGAAGAGGGCAG
Organism: Lasiurus borealis; assembly: GCA_004026805.1. Taxonomy (NCBI): domain Eukaryota; kingdom Metazoa; phylum Chordata; class Mammalia; order Chiroptera; family Vespertilionidae; genus Lasiurus; species Lasiurus borealis. Next base: position 49,848 of record PVJN01006036.1, on the reverse strand, counting down.
TTGAGAGGGCCCAGGCCTACAGGGGAGGGCAGTTGTGGGGGACCAGTTCTGCGGAAGAGGGCAGTTAGGGCTGACCAGGCCTGCAGGGGAGGGCAGTTCGAAGCAGTTGGGGCAGCAGGAGAGCAATTAGGCATTATTCAGGCTGTCAGGGGAGTGGTTAGGGAGTGATCAGGCTGGCAGGCAGAAGCAGTTAGGGGCAATCAGGCAGGCAGGCAGGTGAGCAGTTTGAAGCCAGCAGTTCTAGATTTGTGAGAGGGATGTCTGACTGCCCATTTAGGCCCAATCCTAGTGGGACATCCCTCAAGGTGTCCCAGATTGGAGAGAGTGCAGGCGTGGCTGAGGGACACACACCCCGCCCCCATCATACACAAATTTTGTGCATTGGGCCTCTAGTGTGTATATATGTTAGACCATATCTATATATATTGTTGTTTGTCTAATAACATGACAAATTCCCCACAGGATCTTATTTGCATTTTTATTTATTCATGGTTGCTTTTAACATTTATAAGTTGTTTTTGTCTAAGCAAATTCATTTTCTCCTTTATGCTTTCTGCCTTTATCATGCTTTTAAAAATCCTAAAGCACATCAAAAATACATTCATACATGTATATACATAGGCATGATTTTTACTCTGATTGTGGTTTAAGGAAATTTTTCTCCATCTATGTCTTTAATTCTTCCATTTGAACCTATCCAGATGTATAAGGAATAGGGACATCCCAAAGGCTAATACCAATGAGATTCATTTGCAATATTACTTTTTGAAAATATTAAATTTTGTCTCTTTGTCAATTTTTTACTTTATCTCCATGGATATATCTGTTGAAATAACTATTATAGGTAGATAGGTTTTAATACCTTCTAGCACTACTTTTTATATTTCATTGCTTATCAAAATCTAAGCCCCTACTTTCATACTTGTTAAGCTTCTTAATGAAGATAAGAAACATTTTATCAAACTTCAACAAAATCTTATGGAGTTTTTATGAGAATTAAATTAGATGAATCTATACTAATAAAAGGGTAATATGCTAATTAGGGTGGACATCTTCTGGATGACCATCCAGATGTCCTTCCTGACAAAGTCGGCAGGGCGAAGCCACCCACCTGCAGTCCAGGGTGCCAGTGCCTCTCATTACTCCACTGCAGTCATAACTCCAATATTCCCCTTCTGAATTTCTCTCTGCTGCCCCAACCCAACTCCACTTTTCATCTGAAGGATAAGGAACAACAATATTAAAAGCTTACATTTTTAAGCCAATAAGGTTAGTACTTAAACATATATGTAAATGGAAAACTAGAGTCCTAAGGTAACAAAGGCTAGAAAGGGAGGGGACAAGGACAGGGCAAGACATATTACATCCAGCAATCCATGTGGGGACTAAAAACTGCAATGATGACACTCAGTGAAAATATGAATCAACTAAAATAGTTGACAGGGACAATTCTTCCATCTTTGAAAATATCTATATCAAGTCTGTTTAAATAGATTTTCATCTTCATAATATAACACATTCTGACAGCACCACCAATGAGGTCAGTGTTATGCTTGTAACTATTTAACAATTGGCTCTCAATCAAAGAAAACAAAACCCTGATTTATAGTATCGGCCAATTTATGTGGCATAAATTCTCCATCCATGGCTGATTTTGGCTGCTAATGTGATGCCACCAAATGCAGAGCTGAGGAGAAACATCAGTAATACACTATTATATTCTACCAGAAAGACCCAAAAATATAAATAATGTCAAGAGACAGAATAATAAAGTCTATAATTGAGGAGTAATGAATTTAGAGTATGTATTACCTTTGGTTTTAATGTAATTTATTCACTTTTAAGATTATATAATTTAATTTTTAATAATGACCATGATAAACAACTAGCTTGCAAAATTCCTAAAAATTTGTGAGCCAGTAAGAGCAGGCTCTAGCACAATACTGAGTGGAGTGTAATGGCTAAAGGGCATGGCTCATGGATTTGAAATGAGACTCAGCCATTTAAGGTTTTACTGGTCAAGTTACCTGATTTCTCTGTACCTCAGTGTTCTCATCTGTATAATTATAGTACCTACTGTATAGAGTTCTTACAAAGATAAAATGAAATCTGTGTATAACACAGAACAGTACCTGAAACAATAATTCACTCAATTTTTATAAACTTATTACCTCAATACGTTGTTGACAAAATTACTCATGCTGAAAGAATGAAATTTTATTCATGAGAAAAATACCTTATTTTGTGATCTACATGGAGACAGTCAATTTTGCTTCCTAGGCAGTAGATGGTAATCTACTACTAGAAACTGAAAGGGAAAAATAACCTCAATCAACATGATTATTAGCTAGATCAGAAAGCAGAGAGGATGCCATACATTCTAAGGTACATCTGCAGTAAGAAGCTTCATCTCAGGTATTAATTCAGATAAACTAAACATTAGACTTAAGATGAATGGTGAGAAGGATTCTGAGGCTGCTTCTAGACTTAGCAGTAATAGAACTTTAATACATAAGCAACAGTTACTATGGTTAATGATGATGAGAAGAAACACACCATGATCTATACCAGTGATTGGCAAACTGTGGCTCATGAGTCACATGTGGTTCTTTGGCGCCTTAAGTGTGGCTCTTCCACAAAATGCCATGTGTGGGAGCACATATATAGTGCGATTGAAACTTCATGGACCGTGTACAGATCTCAAAAGAAATTTCAATCGTTGTACTGTTGATATTTGGCTCTGTTGACTAATGAATTTGCCAACCACTGATCTATACTAAAAAAAGGATAATATGTTAATTACACTTGATGCCTTTTGGATGACCATCCACATGTCCTTCCTGACAAAGCTAGGCCTGGGTGAAGCCACCTGCTGGCGGTTCCGGGGACCGGAGCCTGTGGCTGGCTGTGGCCTGGGAGATGGAGAAGCTGCCTTCTCCATGGTCCAGCTGGAGAAGCCGCCCACCCTGCAGTCTTGGGCATCAACTCCTGCAGCTGAAGCCCAGGCAAAGCCATCTGCCCACCGTTCCCTGTGGCTATAGCCAGTCTGAGTGACATTGGCCTGGGTCCTGGGTGCCTATGGCCAGCCAGAGGGAGAGAAGCCTGGGTCCTAGGTGCCTGTGGCCAGCTGGAAGAGGGAATCCTGGGTCCTGGGTATAGGCTGAGGCAGAGGTGGTTAGGGACAATCAAACCAGCAGGGGAGTAGTTGGGGGCAATCAGGCTGGCAGGCAGAAGCAGTTAGGGGCAATTAGGCAGGTAGGCAGGTGAGCAGTTAGGAGCCAGCAGTCCCGGATTGTGAAAGGGATGTCCAACTGCTGCTTTAGGCCTTGTTCTGTGCCTGCAGGATCAGGCCTAAACAAGCAGTCAGACATCCTCTGAAGGGTCCCAGATTAGAGAGGGTGCAGGCTGGGCTGAGGGACACCTCCCCTCCATGTATGAATTTCATGCACCAGTCCACTAGTATATTAATAAGAATAGAGTGGACATATTTACAATTTGAATCTTCCTTTCTAAGATAACAAGAGAAATATCAATCAAATCTTTACTATGTCCTCAGTAAAGTTACATTTTTTTCATATAATTGCTAACCAATCCAATATAATAAAACCCTAATATGCAAATCGACTGATTGGTCATTATGACATGCACTGACCACCAAGGCGCAGATGCTCAATGCAGGAGCTGCCCCCTGGTGGTCAATGCACTCCCACAGGGGGAGTGCTGCTCAGCCAGAAGCTGGGCTCACAGCTGGAGAGTGCAGGAGTGAGGGCAAATATAAATTGAATAAAGAGCTAGGGGTCCTGGACTATGAGAGCCCCAGACTATGAGAGGGATGTCTGATTGCCAGCTTAGGTCTGATCCTCTGGGGGATTGGCCCAGGAATTGGGCCTAAGCTGGCAGGTGGACATCCTCCAAGGGGTCCTGGACTGCAAAAGGGTACAGGCCAGGCTAAGGGAAACCCTCCACTCCCCCTCCCCCCGTCAGACCTCTAGTTTTAAAATCTTTTCCAATTGGTGTGCATTAGATTTTTGCCCAATTTATTCTTAACTACTTCCATTCTTTTCCTCATATTAGAGGCCTGATGCACAAAATTCCTTCAGGGGAGAGGGGTCCCTCAGCCTGGCTTGCACCCTCTCCAATCCAGGACCTCTGTACCTTTTTCTTATCTAGCTAACATCTTCACATTAAAAAATTTTTTTAACTGAAATACCACTTACTCTAGGAAATCCTCTTTGAATAAATGTCTTTACAATCTGTATTAAGTATTTTCATGGTATACCATTCTTTTTCTTTAGCAGCACCTTAGAGTCGATGTAATCTGCTTTTCATTCTTGCCTCTGAATTTTTTCTTGTTGCTCTTGTAATAGTGAAGCTTATCCAATTTACATTTGCCCTTCAAGGGCTTATATTTGGTTCAGTTTCTAGTTGGCTCCCTGATTTTTTTAAAGCAATAAATTTGGGTTGTGATAGTAAACCTCACTTGTAATCAAGCCTGTAGATCTCCCTATCTGAATATTTCTATAATACCTACCACTTTAGAAAATAATAATAAATGTCACCTGATCATTTGATCTTCCAGTAATATTTTACAGCAAGATGTATTATTCAAGTAATTTAACTATTACAAAACTAAGGCATATAGAAATAAGTAACATTGAAAAATAAAGAATGTCTCAAATATCTAAGCATAGTACACTTAGGGCCTCCCTTGTCCTGTGCCTCAGATATCATAGCGTAGTACACAGTTCACGTGGAACTCAGCTTCCTTTAAAATAGGAAGGGATGCCATACTCATGAAGCAGCTACTTCCGCACTCTTATTTTTATTTAATTTATAGCACATACTCTTTGTACTAATTGTTGGAAAATCACTCAAGTAATTCCCTCTGTTCTTCTCTGTATTGTTGCCTTGCCTTCTAATGTCATTACTGTACTTTTATCATCCACTCGCTCTAATAAGATAGAGATCATGACTTGAGCTTGTGTTTCTCTGTCATGGTGCCTAGATAAATACTCAAATGCCATCCAGTCCAAATGACTGTGCTGAGAGATGCCCACCATTGGCTGAGACCTCTGATTTTTATTTAAGGATCCTCACTTGTTCTGCACCTTTACAGAAGGGTAAGTAGGGGCTAAGGAAATTTGGGGAAATCCAGACAGAATTCTCCTCCTAAAAGATTTTGCTAAACTGGCGCCTGGGATCACCAGTCATTTGTCCAATTAAAACCCATACACACAGCAATAACAAAAGCACTGGTTTCCTAAGGCTAATTCAGGAACTCACTCCCCAGTCAGAACCAGGATACTGGGTAGACCTGGGCTGGTGCTCTTAACTCTGGGGAGAGGGAGACTTCTATCAACCTAAAACTACTATCAACCGAAAAATCAGAGAAGCACAGAGGATGATTCAAAAACACGAAAGATACCGCTGGCGATTCCTTCAATATTTGGGGTCAAAACAAACCAAAACAAAACTTTGCTCAAGGGAAAAGTGATTCAGACCTAGGCCAGAGGGCTGCGGGCTAGAGAACCTGGAAGCCATGCCACATGCAAAGGCAGAGGGATTCTGTGCCAGGCCGAGGCTGAGCACCCCAAAGCTGGGCTGCCAGTGCACGGGGACTGCACACAAAGCTCATGCGTCAAGCAGAGCCCTTTCTTCCTATGCAGCAAACATAATGGAGTGCTCCTGGGCTCTGAGGCCACAGTGAGCATGCTGGGGCGGGGCCTAGCAAGTGCGCTTGCGTGCCCTCTCCTCCTGCTGACCACCTCAGGCCACCAGCCCACTCACCTGCCCCCTTCTCCTCACGGGCAAGGTGGCCCCTTACTTACTGGCAGCAGGGGAGTGCTCGGCTCTGGCAGGACCCCAAACAGGTCCATAGGGGAGGCTGGTCGGCAGTTTGACCTCTTCGCCCCGGGACCATCGGCAGCTTCTCCTGGACTGGCAGCCAGCTTTGTCAGGAAGGACATCTGGAAGTTCTTCCGGAAGACATATCACCTGTTTATTAGTATAGATAATCCTCTCTCAACACAACAGCAAGGATGATCTTTTGTAAAGAAAAATCAAATGATGGGACTTGGAGCTGTCATGCTCAAATTTTACACATTAGCATTACTAGGAATATTTTTAAATACCAATGTTTGGGTCTTACCCTGAACCAATTAAATAAGAATCTCTGAGGTGTGTGTAAAGGTATTATTACTTAAAACACACACACACACACACACACACACACACACACACACACACACACAGAACCCAACACTTTCTACCAATGTACAACCAACCACAGTACCCAAGTGAATATCAAAGTCTGATACCCAAAATGGTCCTTAAACTTTACAATGTCAAAGAATTGCCTGGATACCTTATTAAAATTCAGTTTGTGCCTTAATAGTTCAAGAGAAGACCTGAGATCTTGTATTTCTAACATGATGTCAGTAGAGGACACTGCTGCAAGTCTCAACATTCTCCAAGTGGCACAAGGCTCCCTCCTATTTGTCTCCCTTGCCCTACTGCTTTCTGTCTCACTCACTGCACTTTGCAGCCTCTCACCATTCCACACCAAGCCAGCTACAAACCACACCTCTCTCCATCTTTAGCATTTACACTGCTTCTTCTGTCCCCCAAATTCCCTATCTCTAGCTGCTGCTGGTTACCAAGCACCACCGAGGAGGTAATGGATCCCAGGTTCTACTAACTCTTGCTCTCAGTAATCTGTATGATTACTATGCCCACCCCATCTCTCCTATATTCAAATGAGTGAATTTCATCTGCCTTTCTTGTCTAACCCCTGCCAAAATACAGTATCTGTATTAAAATAATTTGGTAAAATAAACAGATTATGTGACATGGTCATTGTGTCTTCCTTAATGTTTTAAAAAAAATCGTAAGATTTCCCAAGGCCTTCCAGAACATTGTCAATTTCTTCTAGAAACTAGAGATCTTTGCCTTGTCTGCATGTGTAATGACAGTGTCTCCTTTGCCAATCAGCAGTCAGAAGACAGTGTGACTGACAGAGCTGTTGTCCACACTCACTCTCCAGCCAGCTTATGCAGGGGGTAATTCTACTTCTTGGTTAGCTTACACATCACATCTATTTTGAGAAATTGAAGCTAGAATTTCTCACCACCGTGTCCTTTTATAGTTTCTAATCTCTGTGACATCTTTTTTTCTCTAAGACTATCTTTAACATTTATTTTTATCTAATATTTTATGCCTACAATACTTAGGGTGAAATGAAGAAAATATTGAGATTTATTGAAGTTGTCATACTCTGGTAAGAAGCTGTCCTATTTAGTAGCGTCTGTTTGATATACAATGTTAAAAACGTATCTCAAAGGCCTATTATACTATATAATAAAAGGCTAATATGCAAATTGACAGAACTACAGAACTACCAGTTGCTATGACACACATTGACCACAAGAGGGCAGATTCTCAATGCAGTAAATTTTTTTACTAAGAAATTTGTTCACATCTCTCCTTATCCAAGAAACAGAAAGTCATAATCTTGGTCATGGGGAAAAAAATTGTGGCAGAATAGATGGACATGTCCCGAGCCTTGTGTCTGAGCAGACAGCAGGAATAGCTGAAGGCAGTATGGGGAGTGTTTGTTGCCAAGTTAAAGACAGCTATATTCCAGAAGAAAGTGGGGGACTGCTGGACAGGGCTCTCCTGACCGGGCAGCCCCCACTACTGCTGAGTTTTCTCCCAGAGCCACTAGCTCAGATGAGGAGATTGCGCAATCTTGAAAGTGAAAGTGGATGTTATTGGAAACCTGAAAAATCTACAACCACAGTACCCACCAAATAGCTATGAAACCCAGAACACTGGTCCCCAGTTGGCTCAAACACTCAAATTCAGAAAAGCTCTACACTCCATGTGGAAAAGTCAGATTTCACATTGGATAAGAAACTAGAGAACTACATAACCAGACATCTGGACAAAGAAACCATGGGGAGTCAAAGAAAAAGCCCACATGTAAAAGAAAAACAGGCATCACCAGGAAAGGAAGTAAATGAAATGGAGGCAACCTGCCAGAAAACGATTCAGAGAAATAGTCATAAGTTGGCTGAGAAGAATGAAAGACAAATTCGACAATCTGAGTAAGAATCAAGAGGAAATGAAGAACCAAGAATAAGTAAAAAAGGACATCACTGCTGTAAAGAGCTCAATAGAAAGCATCAAAAGTAGACTAGAAGAAGTAGAGGACCACATCATTGAGCTAGAAGACAACGTAGAAAAAAATACCCAAGTAGAGCAGCTTCTAGAAAAAAAAAAAATTAAAAAGCAGGAGGAGAGCCTAAGGAAACTTTGGGACAACATAAAACAAAACAATATCCATATAATAGGAGTTCCAAAAGGAGAGGAAACTGAGCAAGGAACAGAAAACCTGTTTGAAGAAATACTGACAGAAAACTTCCCTGACATAGCGAAGAAGAAATCCACACAAATCCAAGAAGCTAACAGATTCCCAAGCAAAATGAAGCCCAAAAGAATGACACCAAGGCACATTATAATTAAATTGGCAAACACCAATGACAAGGAAAGAATCCTAAAAGTGGCCAGAAAGAGACAGAAAGTTATCTACAAAGGAACCCCCATCAGACTAGCGAATGATTTCTCAACAGAAACTCATCAGGCCAGAAGGGAATGGAATGAAATATACAAAGTCATGCAAAGGAAGAATCTGAATTCAAGAATACTGTACCAACAAGGCTTTCAATCAAAATTGATGGTGTGAAAAAAGGACTAAGGGAATTTATTACCACCAAACCAGCAATGCAAGAAATGTTAAAGGATCTGCTGGAAAAAAAAAAAAAAAAAGGAAGCAAAGAAGGAACACGAGAGTAAAGTATAAAAATGGTGATATAAATGTCTATCAATAATAACTTTAAATGTAAATGGATTAAATCCAACAATCAAAAGACATAAGGTAACAGATTAGATAAGAAAACATAACCCATATGTCTGCTGTCTACAAGAAACCCACCTCAGAAAAAAAGATGCACACAGACTGAGGGTGAAGGGAGGGAAGATGATTTTTCAGGCAAATCAAAATGAAAAAAACCTGGAGTTGTAATACTTATATCTAACAAATTAGATCTCCAAGTGAAGGACATAACAAGAGATAAGGAAGGCCACTTCAAAATACTAAAGGGAACAATCCAGTAAGAAGAAATAACTCTGGTAAACATATACACACCCAATACAGGAGATGAATACATAAAAATACTTCTAAAAGATATCAAGAGAGAGATTGACAGCAATACAATCATAGTAGGAGACTTTAATACCCACTATCACATTGGACAAATCCTCTAAACAAAAAAATCAACAAAGAAACATCAATCCTAAATTACTTACTAGATCAGAGGGAATTAATTGACATCTTCAGATCATTTCACCCCAAAGCCACAGAATATACATTATTCTCAGTGCACGTGTGGCATTTTCAAAGATAGATCATATGTTGGGTCATAGGCAAAGTCTCTTCAAATTAAGAAGATAAAAATCATATCAAGCACTTTCTCAGATCATAGTGGCATAAAACTGGAAATCAACTACAATAAAAACAATAAAAAGAAATCAAACATATGGAAACTAAACAGTATACTATTAAGCAACAACTGTGTAACCAGAGAGATCAAGGAAGAAATTAAAATCATCAGGGCTACAAATGACAATGAAAACACAACAACCCAAAATCTATGGGACACAGTGAAAGCAGTCTTGAAAGGGAAGTTCACAGCTCTACTAGCCTACTGCAAAAAAATAAGAAGCAATGGTAATAAATTGCCTAACTTTACAACTTAAAGAGCTAGAAAGAGAGCAACAAGAAAAGCCCAGTGTAAGCAGAAAAAAAGGAAAGAGTAAAGATCAGAGCAGAGATAAACAGTATTAGCCATTGCAATTAAACAAGAAGAAGAAATAAAAGGCATCCAAATTGGAAAAGAAGTAAAGCTGTCCTTACTTGCAGATGACATGATAGACTTAATAAATGAATTCGGCAATGTAGCAGGATACAAAATTAATGCCAAATAATCTATGTCATATCTATACACTAATAGTGAAATTACAGAAAGAGAAACTAAAAAAGCAATCCCATTTACTACTGCACAAAAAAAAATTAAGATTCCTAGGAATAAACTTAATTAAGAAAGTAAAAGACCTATTCGCAGAAAATTACAGGACACTGAAAAAAAAAGCTAGAGGAAGATGTAAACAGATGGAACAGCATACCATGCTCATGGATTGGGAGAATCAAGATCATTAAAATATCCATACTACCCAAAGCAATCTATAGATTCAATGCACTCCTCATTAAAATACCAATGACATATTTCACAGACCTAGTAAGAATTCTCCAGATTCATCTGGAAGAAAAAAGACTGCAAATAGCCATAGCAATCCTGAGAAAGAAGAATAAAGTAGGTGGGATCTCAATACCAGATTTCAAGCTATATTTGAAAGCCACTGTTCTCAAAGCAGCCTGGTACTGGCACAAGAACAGACACATACACCAATGTAATAGAATAGAGAATACAGATTTCAACCCAAACCACTATGCTCAATTAATGTTTGACAAAGGAGGCATGAACATACAATGGAGTCAAGACAGTCTCTTCAATGAATAATGTTGGGAAAATTGGACAGATACATGCCAAAAAATGAAACTAGTCCACCAACTAACACCATACACAAAGATAAACTCAAAATGGGTACAGGATTTAAACATAAGGTGGGAAACCATAAAAATACTAGAGAAATCCACAGGCAGCACAATCTCAGACATATGCGGAAAGAACTTTTCCACTGATACTGCTCCAATGGCAATGGAAGCTAAATAGGAAATAAGCAAATGGGACTACATCAAAATAAGCTTTTGCACAGCAAAAGAAACCATCAACAAAACAACAAGAAAGCCTAGTGTTTGCGAGAACATATTTGCAAATGTTATCACTGATAAAGGTTTAATCTCCAACATCTACAACCAACTTATACAACTTAACAAAAGGAAGATAAATGATCCAATGAAAAAAATGGGCAAAACACCTAAATAAAACCCTTTCAAAAGAAGACAGAAAAAAGGCCAAGAGACACATGAAAACATGCTCAAAGTCACTAATTATCCTTGAGATACAAATCAAAACAACAATGCAATACCATCTCACACCTGTCAGAATGGTAATCATCAACCAATCAACAAACGACAAGTGTTAATGAGGATGAGGAGAAAAAAGAACCCTCATTCACTGCTGGTGGGAATGCAGACTGGTACAGCCACTGTGGAGAATAGTATGGAGTTTCCTCAAAAAACTCAAAATGGAACTCCCATTTGACCCAGCAATCCCACTCTTAGGAATATATCCTAAGAAACTAGAAACACCATTCAGAAAGGTTTATGCACCCCTATGTTCATAGCAGCACAATTCACAATAGCTACAATTTTGAAACAGCCTAGGTGCCCGTCAGCAGATGAGTGGATCAGAAAACTATTTACATCTACACAATGGAATACTATGCTGCCATAAAAAGGAAGGATTATTACCATTTGCAGTAACCTGGATGGAATTGGAGAGCATAATGCTAAGTGAAATAAGCCAGTCAATGAAAGAAAAATACCACATGATCTCACTCATTTATGGATAATAAAGAACACTATAAACTGATGAACAAAAAGATAGATACAGAGGCAGGAAAGCATCAAACAGATTGACAAATTACAGCAGGAAGGTTAGGGAGAGGTGAAGTAGATAAGAGATCAACCAAAGGACTAGTATGCATGCATATAAGCATAAACAATGAACACAAGACACTGGGTGGTTAGGGTATGCATAACAGTGGGGGGGCATGAGAAGATATGCATACATGTAAAACATTAATAAAAAATTAAAAAGAAATAAAACTGTACAAGGTGATGATTTGATACTTGTTTATATTATTAAATGATTATGACAATTAGGTTAGTTAACATATTTTTGTCACCTAACATATTTTTTTGTATGTGTGATGTGAGAACATTTAAGATCTATGATCTTAACAACCTTTAAGTATACAAAACAATAGTTTAACTGTATTACATGCTGTTCCCAGAATTTATTTATCTTATAACTGCAAGTTTATACCTTTAACCAACATTCCCACCCACTCCACCAGCTCCTGGTAATTACCAATCTATATTCTGTTTCTATGAGTTTGGCTTTTAAACTTAACTTAATTTTATTTTTTTATATTCTTACCTGAGAGTATACAATATTTGTATTTCTTTGAGTTACTTCACTCAGCATAATATACTCTAGATTTATCCATGTTGTCACAAATGGTAAGATTTTCTGCTTTCTCGTAGCTGAATAATATTCCATTGTGTAGAATGAGGGATATTGGCCATCCTACATTATCTTTATCCATTAATTTGTTTGTTATTTTCCACTGCTTTTTCAGAGACTGTGGAAGGGAGAAGGAGGTGCAAGGGGAGAGAGAGAGAGAGAGAGAGAGAGAGAGAGAGAGAGAGAGAGAGAGAGAGAAATATCAATGTGAGAGAGACACATTGATTGATTGCCTTCCACACACATCCCAACTGGTTCCAGTAACAAACTTGTAATCCAGGTATGTGCCCTTGATCTGGAATCATACCCGTGAAACTTTGGGTGTGTGGGCAGCCAGGGCAATCCATTAATTTGTTGATTGACTTTCAGGTTTGCTTCATGACTTGGCTATTGTGAATAACACCATAAAGACCATGGGGATATAGATATTTCTTGAGGTAGGGATTTCACTTCCTTTGGGTATATACACAGAAGTGGGATTGCAGGATCACCCATACATAGTAGTGTTTGAAGAACTTCTACACTGCTTTCCATAGTAACTACATCAATTTACATTCCAAAACTAGTATACAAATGCTCTATTTTCTTCACATCCTCAGCAGCACTTGTTATTTCTCTCTCTTTTATTAAAAATATTTTTTATTGATTTTTTACAGAGAGGAAGGGAGAGGGACAGAGAGTTAGAAATATCAAAGTGAGAGAAACATTGATCAGCTGCCTCCTGCACACTCCCCACTTGGGATGTGCCTGCAACCAAGATACATGCCCCTGACCGGAATCAAACCTGGGACCGGAATCAAGTCTACAGGCCGATGCTCTATCCACTGAACCAAACCAGTTTCGGCCCTGCCTTCTCTTTTTACTTCTGGGGTGAAAGCCTATGTAATAAAAGCCTAATATGCTAAGTGTCCAGTCATCCATTCAACCAATCAAAGTGTAATATGTTAATGATGTACTAAGGCCACTCAACTGCTTGCTATGACATGCACTGACCACCAGAGGGCAGACAGTCAACTGGTTGACCAGTCACTATGATGTGCACTGACCTCCAGGGGGAAGATATTCAGACCAATAGGTTAGCTTGATGTTGGGGTCTGGCTGATCAGGACTGAGCAAGATGGGCTGGACATGCACTGGATCCCTTCCATAATCCCTCCCCAGCTGGTCAATCTCCTGCATCCATCCGTAGCCCCAATTGTTCATGGTGGGGTCTCTTGGCCTGGTCTGTACCCTCTCACAATCCGGGCTGAGGGAAACCCTCCTCCATCCCCCGTGAGTTCAAAAATTTTATGCACTGCACCTCTAATTGGTTAATAAAACTACATATGTCTCAGGTATACAGATTCATAATACATCATCTGTGTATTGTATAGTGTGTTCACATCACCAAGTCAAATCTCTTTTTGTCACCATTTCCCCCTCCCCCATACTCTCTTTTCCCTTTCTCACCTTCCTTTGGTAATCATCATACTGCTGTCTGTATCTATGAGGTTGTTTTGTTTGTTGTTTTTTGCTTAATTTCCCTTTTCCTTTTTCACCCAGCCTAGCACCCCTTCACCTCCCCTCTGACAGGTGTCAGTCTGTTCTCTATTGATAATAGGTATTCTAATAAGTGTGAGATGAGAGTATATTGTGGTTTTGATTTTCATTTCCCTGATGGTTAGTGATATTGAACACTTTTTCATGTGCCTGTTAGCTATTGGTATGTGCCTTTAGTAAAATTTCTGTTTGAGTCCTCTGCTCATTTTTAAATCAGATTGTGTGTATTTTGCCATTGAGTTGTATGCGTTTCCAATGCATTTTAGAAAACTATCCTTTATCTGATATATAGTTTGTAAATATTTTCTCCCATTCTACAGGTTGCCTTTTTATTTTGTTGATTGATTAATTTTATTTTGTTGATTAATTAATGATGCTTTTCAGCAGCCTCTTGGTTTGATGTAGTCCCACTTATTCATTTTTGCTTTTATTGGCTGTACTTTTGGTGTTACTTACAAAATTATCGTTGCTAAGATCAAAGTCAAGGAGCTTCTTTCCTATGTTTTCTTTAAGGAGTTTTACAGTTTTAGGTCTATATTCAAGTATTAATTAATTTTGAGATTTCTATGTATGTATGGTGTAATATGGTGTTCCAATTTTACTAGCATTGTTGTGTGTGTGGTTAATTTTTCAAACCCCATTTATTGAAGATACTGTCCTTTCATCACTGAGTACCCTTGACTCCTTTGTCAAAAATTAGTTGATTTTATATGTGAGGATTTATTTCTGGGCTCTTGATTCTGTTACAGTGGTCAAAGTGTCCTTTTTAAAATGTCAGTAGCATAATGTTTTGGTTATTGTAGTTTTGTAGTATAATTTGAAATCAGGTCATCTGATGCCTCTACTTTGTTCTTTTTTCCTATGATTGCTTTGGCCATTTGGGGTCCTTTGTGGTTCTTCAAAATTTTATGATTATTTGTTCTATTTCTGTAAAAAATGCCATTAGAAATTTGATAGGATTTGAATTGACTCTGTAGATGACTTTGAGTGGTATAGATATTTAATTTTTTTAGGTCTTCTGATTTATGATTATAAGATATCTTTTCATTTATTTTTATATTCTTCAATTTCTTTCATCAAATTTGTGTAGCTTTCAGTGTAGATATTTCACCCTATTTATTAAATTTATTGTTAAGTAGTTTTTATGCTACTGTGAATGAGATTGTTTTCTCTATTTCTTTAAAAATTGTTTATTGTTATTGTATAGAAATACAACTGATTTTTATATGTTGATTTTCACACTACCAATTTACCAATTAACTTTTTGGTAGTCTTCAGGATTTTCTAAATAAAAGATCAGGTTATCTACAAAGACAATTTTACTTATTCATTTTTTTATTTGAATGATTATTTATTTATTTATTTATTTTTTACTAATTGCTCTGGCTAGGATTTCCAGGACTATGTAGAAGAGTAATAATGAGGAGGGAACCCTTGCTTCATTCCTTATTTTAGAGGAAAAGCTTTTAACCTTTTACCAATGAGTATGATGTTAGCTGTGAGCTTGACATATATACACATATATCCTATTTAATAAAAAAGTAATATGCAAATTGGTCGTACTTCTGCTACAAACACCATCCACGACCACCAGCCACACCCACCAGCCATGCCCACCAGCCAATCAGAACAAGTATGCAAATTAACCCAACCAAAATGGCTATGGCTACAGCGAGAGTAGGAGGGAGGCTTAGGTTGCCCCTGGCAATAGAGGAATCCAAACTTTCTGTAAACCCTGGCTGGCCCAGGCCTCCATTTAAGGCAACAAAGTTTTAATGGTTGGGTGAGCAGAAAGCTTGGTTCTGCTCCAGGCTACAAAGTTTCAATTATAGAAGATAAATAAAGCCCAAATACCAGGGCCTCCACTTGGGTTGCCAGGGGTTGTGGCTGGCCTGCAAACCACACAAGCCCCTGCCCCAGGCTATCCCAACCCCAAGGCAACACCCACCCTGATCCAGGACACCCTTCAGGGCAAACCAGCTGGCCCCCACCCATGCAGCAGGCCTCTATCCTATCTAATAAAAGAATAATATGCAGATTGACCATCATTCCAACACACAAGATGACTGTCCCCATATAGTCAAAAGATCCTGCCCCCATGTGGACACAAGATGGCCACCACAAGATGGCCAGCAGGGGAGGGCATTTGGGAGGAACCAGGCCTGCAATGGAGGGAAATTGGGGTTGATTAAGCCTACAGGGGAGGGCAGTTAGGGGTGACCAGACTGGCAAAGAAAGGAAGTTGAGGGTGACTGGTCTTACAGGGAAGGACAGTTGGGAGGAGGGGGAGACCCAGGTCTGCAGAGGAGGGCAGATAGGGATGACCAGCCTCATAAGGTAGGACAGTTAGAGGCAAACAGGCTGATAGGGGAACAGTTAGGCATCAATCAGGCTGGCAGAAGAGTGGTTAGGGGGTAATCAGACTGGCAGGCAGAAGCAGTTAGGGGCAATCTGGAAGGCAGGCAGTTGAGCAGTTGGGAGCCAGCAGTCCTGGATTGTGAGAGGGTTATCCAACTGCCCATTTAGACCCAATCCCTACTTGGGCAGTTGGACATCCCTCAAGGGGGTCCCAGATTTGAGAGGTAGCAGGCTGTGCTGAAGGACACCCCTTCCATGCACAAATTTTGTGCACTGGGCCTCTAGTATATATAATAAAATTTATTTTCTTATTGTCTCTTTCTTCAATACCCAAGGTGCTGAGAGTTTGTCAAATTGGGGTGAGTATAGATTGAAATGATCATATGATTTTATCTTGGGTTTTGTTAATGTGATGCATTTATTGATTTGTGTATGTTGAATCATCATTGCATTCCAGTGATAAATCTGGCTTGATCATGATGTATGATCATTTTAATATGTTTTTGTTTCATTGGTTT
Source organism: Lasiurus borealis (assembly GCA_004026805.1). Classification (NCBI taxonomy): domain Eukaryota; kingdom Metazoa; phylum Chordata; class Mammalia; order Chiroptera; family Vespertilionidae; genus Lasiurus; species Lasiurus borealis. The sequence goes on along the minus strand of PVJN01006036.1, from coordinate 33,104 downwards.
GTTAGTATTTTGTTGAGAATTTTTGTATCTTTATTCATCAGGGATATTGGTTTGTAATGTCCTTATTTGGCTTTGTTATCAAGGAAAGTCTCATAAAATGAATTTAAGAATGTTCCCTTCTCTTCAAATTTTTAGAAGAGTTCGAGAAGAATTGGAGTTAATTCTTTTTAAATTATTCGCAGAATTCACTAAAGAAATACTCTGGTCCTGGACTTTTCTTTGTTGGGGGATTTTTTTTATCATTAATTCAATATCCTTACTCAGTTCTGGTCTATTTGGATATTCTGTTTCTTCTTGATTTAATTTTATTAGGTTGTGTGCTTCTAGGAATTTATCCATTTCTTATAGATTATCAAATTTGTTGGCATAAAATTTTTAATTGTAGTCACTTATGATTCTTTGTTTTACTGGATTATCAGCTTTAATGTCTACTTTTTAATTTCTGATTTTATTTGAGTTCTTACTCTCTCTTTTTAAGTTATTCTAGATAAATATCAGTTGATTTTGTTATTTTACCCCAAATTTTGATGATCTTCTCTGTTGTTTTTTTGGTTTCTGTTTCATCTATTTCTTATCTGACCTTTGTTATTCCCTTTCTTCTGCTAACTTTGAGCTCAGTTTTTCTTTTTCAAGTTCCCTGAGCTATAAAACTAGGTTGTTTATATTACTTTCTTTTTTCTTAAAGTAGGCAGTTGTTGCTATGAACTTTCTTCTTACAACTGTTTTTGCTGCATCCCATATCTTTTAGTATACTGTGTTTACATTTTTATTTGTTTTATATTTAAAAAACATCTTAGCCTTATCTGTTGTAACTCAGTTGTTTGTTGGCTGCCCTGTACAGGAAAGGGTTGCCAATTTGATTCCTGGTCAGGTTACATGCTCAGGTTGTGGACCTGATCACTCCACCACCGGGTTGTGCAGGAGGCAGCAGATTGATGTTTTGCTCTCACATTGATGTTTCTCTCTCTTTTCCTCTAAAAGTTATTTTTTTTATTTTAATTTTGATTAATTTTTTGACTCATTGGTTGTTTAGGAATGTGATGCATAATTTTCACATATTTATAAAATGTCTGCTTTCCTTCTATTATTGATTTCTTGTTTCATATCATGATGACTAGAAGAAATATTTGCTGTTATTTCAATCTTCTTAAACTTGGCAAGACTTGTTTTGTGATCTAATGTATGACCTATCCTGGAAAACGTTCTTCTGTACCTAAGAAGAATCTGTATTCTGTTGCTGTTGGATGGAATGTTCTGTGTCTGTCTGTTAGGTTTATTCTCACTATCTGTGAACTTGAGGAAGCTGTTTTGTCTTCCTGTCTTTTTAGGAGTTAGGTGAGGCTGCTGACTTGCTTCTTTGACCTGGAAGGCTGTAGGATGTGCTTTGCAGACACCAGTCGCTGGCTGGGCTTCCTGGAGTGGTAGCCCTGGAGGACATGCTTAGCATTGGGTGGAGCTAGGGATTTGCTTCCCTGTTCAGGTGGGGCTCTAGATGGGCACAGTGGCCAGGACAGCCTGCCAGCTGGAGACCCACATCAACCATTACTATTAATCAAGTTCCTCAGCCAGATGAGTGCACCAAAGTTGGCTCTTACATTATGCTGCAAACTTTTTCCAGACAGTAAAATGGGGTAACATAGACTTCTTTTAGTTTGGTTTAGCAGCAGTTCAACTCTTAGGGAATATTTATTTATGATTTTACCTGTTGTTCCTTGTCACAAAAAATTTCTGTTTTCTATATTTCTCTCTCTCTCTCATTTTAAAGACAAGTGTATATAGCTGGTTCCTATTACACATCATAACTGAGAGCATAAGTCACTTCCTTTGGAATTTTTTATTTACAAAGACTTAGTAATATCCATTTTCTCTAACTACCAGGATTCCAAGGGAATAAATTATATTAAAAAATAGGTTTTACTCATTTTTTGTTCCTTTATGCCCATTTTACTTATAAGTCAAAACTTTGGAAGTTATTAGTCACTATGGCTAACGTTTTTTTAAAATAAAGTATCTGAATCTTTCAACATTATTTCCTATGAGTTTATAAAAATTTTTGAATGTAAATTTGTTTGCTTTGTCTTCACAGCTTATTTTTCCTCAGAAAACTTTCTTAAAACTTATTCTGGTAAAACTACTCTTGACATAGTCTGTTATTTTATTTATTTTTTAAAGGAGTGCTTTTTGAGTGTAAAATTCTAGCTTTAGGCTGAGAAAAAGGGAATCTGAGAGGGTTGGCACAGTTTAGATATTTTGACACTTTCAAAGTAAAATAAAAGAATAGAAATGGTTAGAAAACTAAAAAAAAGACAATAATACAAGCCAGGCTGACATTATTGTGAGGTTGTAATGTGAGGTTACACACAGGGATGAAAGCAATCAGAAAGTCTGCACAGGTAAATATCAAGATGTCCTTAGCTTTACAAGAGAATCAAGTCCTGATTGGATTCTTGACTTCAGTCTGATTCTATTTGTAATATACCTAGTAGAACTGTTTTGATATTTGTAAATGTGGGTTATACTCTTCTGTGATTCACAGTTTTGATGCTCTGGACCCTCAATTTTTAGCCCCTTTGGTTATGTTAGCCTGCATATAACTTGAAAGGAAGAGGGTGGTTAGGGTTATCACTTCAAGGAGAAAATAGAACCAGCAATTTTGAGCAAGTTCAAAATCTTCTGGGGTTACATATTATGATACATTTCATCTGCTATGAACTAAACACTTTATTCAATCAAACAACATGAACAAGTTCTTATTATTTGGTAGACCCTGTGCTAAGTACTGGCAATATTGGGAAGTTATTACATGTCTCACAACTTTATAAATGTTGTTTTCTGGTTGGGAATGTAGACATACTCTGAGTGGCCAGATTATTATGATCTTTGAATACATAACAATCTGGCCATTCAGTGGATAGCCTATGTAATAAAAGGCTAATATGCAAATTGTCCCCTTGACCAAGAGTTCAACCAGCAGGCATCCTGGCCAACTGCCCATGACCCCTTCCTCTGGCCAGACTGGTCAGACCCCACCCATGCACGAATTCATGCACCAGGCTTCTAAAATACACACACACACACACACACTGAGTGGCCAGATTATTATGCATTCAGAGATCATAGTAATCTGCCTACTCAGTATATAAATAATTAATTGCACTTAGTATCTCTAATATTAAAAGCATATCTGAAATGCTTAGGAGCCCAGTGGAGCAATTTGGAAGGCTTGCAGTGACTTCCTAATGAATACATTGATCACAATACTGGAAGTCTTTATCACATAATGTGTAAAGACACTCATATTTTTACTAATTACTTATTTATTTGAAATTTACTGACAGAAAAGGACATGTCGCTACTTTCTTTCTTGAGCTACCAATTTTCTTCTTCATTTTTTTTGGTATTATTATTTCCCTTTTCTTGATTTTGATGTAAATATGTTTTAGAAGTAATACTTTTATAATATAAATTTTAATAGTCTATGTTTTGGGTAGTTGGAAGAAGATATTTCCAATTATATTTAGTATTGGAGGACTGATTGTCATTTCAGCATTTTTGTGGTATGAGAGATGTTTTTCCTTATTTAATTATTTCCTTAATTTATTTTTCCTTACTCAGTCATCTATAACAGACAGATGTTGACTTAGTAAAAAGGATCACCAGATAATTTCAGGACTGATTGCAGGCAGTTTTGTTGTTTTTTTCTGTTATCCTTTTCCTCTTGGGGAGATCACAGAGTCTCCTCCTCCTTGATTGATTGATCCACCCATCAGTATCCTGGGCTTCCCTCTGCAGGGTGATCATGGGGTGATGGTGGGGCCCTCCGACCAATTGCATCACACCCACCTTGGCTGTACTGGCACCAGTGCGTGTCATAGCATGGTCATCTGGAAGGTCATCCAGATGGTCATTCTGCTATTCGTTCATTTGGTAGATTTGCATGTTATGCTTTTATTATTATAGGTATATCTATATATCTATATGTCTATATACCTATATATCTATATATCTATATATCTATATATCAGTATATATCTATGTCTATATACAGTCATACTATCTATCTATATAAATTATGTGTTTGTACACAGAGTATACAGAGAGTAGTATCTGGAGCTAGAGACCTCTTATTGATGTCTATTATTCTCATAAATATATGTTTCATATGTAAAAGTTATGTAGATATATCTCTATATGTAAATATATATTTTGGAAAAATATCTATGGGGAGAAAGAGGATGATGTCATTTACATGATTTAAGAAACAGATGTTTGCTAACAACCTTGTCAATTGTCTGTACCTAGCCTGGCTGATGAAGATTTTTCATCTATTTTTTTCATTTGACAATATGACTATCTACTACATTGTCACCACAGTACTAGGCTCTCTAATAAAAGGATGAATAAAATATGACCATTATTGAAGTCTTGCAACTAAGAGGCACAAAAGGTTTTATGCTTTTTCATTTCTAGGTAAGATGGGCCTCTTTAATCTATAATTAAAGCATCTGCTGATGTTATCAATGTTGTCAGATGACCAGCAGTCCTTATTGCCTAATCTTGGACCAGTCTCTTCAATGAGCCAAATAGATGCTTATTCCAGATAAGATTCATGTTTGGTTTATTGGGATTGAGGACCTTTTCCTGCATGGGGGCAATATTCCCTTCCTAGTAAATATGTCCTCATTTCACCTAAAACTAGTCCCAGCTTGTTCTCCCTTTGTGGCTGGAAGCTCCCAGGGTGCAATGTTGTTTTAACCAAGCTGTATTAATAAAAAAAAAAGTTATTAAATTTTATTTATAGGCTATAAAAAAGGAGGACCAACATGTCATGTTATAATAATTAAATTCATGTTCATTTGTATACATGATTTATTAAAGGGTCACAACTTTAGAAAGGTTGAGAACCACTGAACTCAAAGAGTAAGACATGATGTATTGTTTATGACTCATTCAGAGAAGTAGAACTATGAGTGATAAAGGGTAGGAGTTTTATGATAAGGTTTAGATCTTATGCAATGGTGAGAACTGGAGTGGGAACCTCTGCAATGCTGATGTCTCTGACTCTGGGTTGATCCTGAAACCATTATGTGTCAATCAGATTGAAAGGTGAGAAAAGGAGTCAGACATGTACAGCGGTAAGAAATGGAAATCAGAAAGGATGAACCTATTAGACCAATTTGGAATCTGTGAGTGTCTTTCATCACTTGGACATTTTTCCACGGATGACCTAGAGTAGGAGCTAGCACCTGTTTTCATGGGCTGTGCACATTCTTATTCAGGACTCGGAGCAATGGAGAAGATCTGGAGGGATCAAGAATTGCTGTGAGTTCAGGTGCTGCCTCTACCAATAGTGATCAATGACAATGTATATACACCATTGATAATGTAAATGAGCTATAGCAGCACCTGATCTCTCAATGACCTTCAGATAGTAACAAAATAACTGTCTCCACTTCCACTTTTTAAACCTTGTGCAAATATTGGCCAAAGAGACATATAAGAAGAGAATAAGAAGGGAAATATTCTAATTTAGCTAAATTGAAACACGCAAAGCCACTGTGCTCTACCACTTGTCAAATTGGTACCTGTATACATTTAACCATATCGAACTTTGAAATAAAGACAATACAAAATTATGCTTGCAGCTAACATGATGTAGCTGTTTCATGTATAACTGAAAACATAGTAACCCTGTCCCCAAGAAAGGACACAGAATTCTTTTATCCATTTTTGATATTTCCTTTATTTTATGAGTTTTATATCCCTGTTGAATATCCTATGGTTTTCATATTGATATGTAATTTAATCAATATTTACACATCTTATGTTAGATGACAGGGAAATGGGAAAGAGGAAGAAAAAAACACTTGGCTAACACATAAACATTTATATTAACATCAAAATAAGAAAATATATCATCATTATTATAATTCTCATTTCTGCAATGTGTCATGCACTGAAAGTTGGTATTCATAATTTTCTTTTTCCACTGGCTATTTTGCCCTCAGCAGTCAACTTAGTTGATTATAGTTTCTTTCTAGTAAGGTGGCCCTAGCCTTTATTGTTAAAGTGTTGGAAGGTCAGTTTTTCTTCTTCTAGATTGCTCTACTTTCCATCAGTTTTAATCACAACATATGGAAGTACTATCAAGTCACCCCAGAGGGTCTCCTACTTAACAGACATACCCCTCAATTTTTGTGTTATGTTATAGCAAGTCAATAGTCTATTGAGTTAAAATTAATGACCCCAGCCAAATAGTAATCTTCTCCTCACTAGTTTATTCACTGGAATGATGAGCCAATGTGGCGAGGTGGTAGCTTCAATTTTCTGTTTAGCAGAACTATTGCTGTGGTCTCTGTGGAGAAAGAAGGAGGTACTTCTTCTTCAATAATGAAGACCTTTAGTCCAGAGAAACTGAAAATTATAAGGATTGGAAGCAAATATTTCAGTCATTACTAGATCTTTAAAGATAAATGTTTAAGAAGCCATGCTCTTTCTACCTCTTGATTTCTGCTTCCATGAATATTGGCGACAGGCAAAATAGCCACTGAGTTAGAGCATAGATCACATTCTAGTGACATTATTCCAGACCTACAAGAGCAGGCATCATGGCCAAAACCAGTTTGGCTCAGTGGATAGAGCATAAGCCTACAGATTGAAGGGTCCAAGGTTCTATTCCAGTCAAGGGCATGTACCTGGGTTGTGAGCACATCTCCAGTAGGGAGCGTGTAGGAGACAGCTGATTGATGTTTCTCTCTCATTGATGTTTCCAACTCTGTATTCCTCTTCCTTCCTCTCTTTAAAAAATAAATTATATATATATATATATATATATATATATATATATATATATATATATATATATATTTTTTTTTTTTTTTTAAAGAGCTGCCATCATGAATGAGTCTCCAAAAGGCCATTCTACTATTCTAACAGACTTTTAGGATGATGAAAATATTATAAGTCTAGTGAATTCTATGTCTATGGGCTCATTGCCACACTTCAGTGACTAGAAAATGATTTCTTTGGTCTGAACCTATGCTATATAGATTATTATGACTGTGAGTAAGGTGTTTTATAAGTTCATGGATGATGGTTTTGGCAGACGTGTTACAGGCAGGAAAGCAAATTCATCTCCAGAATAAGTGTCTACTTTCTAGTGAGAACAAAGTTCTGCTCTTCTATCATGGAAGTGATCCAATATAATCAACCTGGTAGCTGGCCACCAGGTAGGTGGTTAAATTTTTCTGGGAATGCTATAGTGAAAGATATTGTTTGTCTCTACTGTTGGCATGTTGGGCACTGTCACTAGATCAGCCTTGGTGAGTGCATTAGAGTTCTCCAGAGAAACAGAACCAATAAGATATCTATTTAGGAAGATATTTATTTTTAAGAAATTGGTCATGCAATTGTGGAGACTGAGAAGTCTCACTATCTGCCATCTGCAACTTGGGGGTTAAGAAAAACAATTGTTTATCTTTATAAACTTAATTAAAATCAATTGCCAAGAGCAAAGAGGACAGAAGAAAATTTATGTCCCAGCTTCTACAATTAGGCAAGAGGGTCTGAATTCTTTCTTCCTTTACTTCTTTGTTCTAGTCATGCCTCAAATAATTGAAGAATGCCCACTCAAATGGTTCACCAAATTAAATGCTAATTTAATTCAGAAACATCCTCACAAACAAATCCAGAAATAATGGTTAGCCCAATGTCTGGACACCTCGTGATCTAGTAAAGTTGACACATAATGAACCATCACAGTGAGTGGAAATCCACGTTGCTAAGTGCAAGCATAATCTACATCATGTTGCCACAGCCACTTTAGCAGTTCATTGGGCAAGGAACAAGGTGGTTAGGAAAAGATGCTGATTGATTTCCATAAAAGGCTAGTTTTAGACATCTTATTAATAAGGTCTTCTTCTGCTGGAGAGCATTTTTTGGTGAGCATTTATATGGAACACAAATATCTCTACATTCTGCCCATTTGGGATGTTCTTTCCACGTATCTCCTTCAGAGATCTCCTTATGGAGAATTTTCTACTTGTGTTTCTTCAAAATGACTGATGGTCCAGCTAAACTATTAGTCACTGTTCATGAATCAGATACTTCTGGCTATCCTTATAATTTCTGTTTGAATATGGAATATTACTTTGTAGCTTAGACAATCCCAATAAATGATGGGCAGCTCAAGTCACAAGGTAACTTATGATTAAGCACTCTGTCTCTACCAGGGCCCAATAGTGAGCCAGAATCTGTATTTTTTTTAAAGTTATCTCGCTGGGAATGTGGGCCAATGCACCAAAGGGACTCAGGTTTGATTCTCTGTCAGGGCCACTTACTATCCTGGCTGTGTGCAGGAGGCAATCAATCGATGTGTTTCTTTCATATCAATGTTTCTTCTCTCTCCCTCTCCCTGCCTCTCTTATACTCTCCCTAAAATCATATCCTCAAGTGAAAATTTAACAAAAACAAAACAAAAAAAGTATAATTTTGCTCTAAAATCCTAAAGAGCTGCATTCTGCTAGAGATTCTTGCTAAAGGCTCCTTGCAGTGTGCCTGTCTGTCTCAAATGTTTCAAACACTGTAAACTTATACAGCCTGATTAACAGGGCAGCTGACTGACAGCCTTGCACATGTTGCAGTCTCTTCTTAATCTGTGCCCCACTCAGTGTGCTGACAAATAAAACATTTTTCTGAGCTTAGGCTAATGGACAAAACTGGAGTTTTAAAAATTCAGCAAGTTATATAGAAACCCATGAAGCCTTTAGAAAAATAGCTAGTGAGCTTTTTCCTGGCCAATAACATGCTCACATTGCTTTTTCTGATCACTTTGAGGGTTATTTTACAATTTCTTTTCTTTTTTATTTATTTATTTTTTTAGTTTTCTCTCAACCAAAAACCTTACAGCATTTTTAAAATTTCAGATAAACTTTATTTTTAAAACAAAAATATATTTTTTATAAAAAAGGGGTAAAGATGGTATATAGAATTCCCATATACCCCACATGCAGTTTTCTCTATTATTAATATACTAGGGGACCAGTGCATAAAATTTGTGCACTGGGGAGGGGTCCCTCAACCATGTCTTTCCCCTCTCACATACTGGAAGCCCTCAGGGGATGTCGGACCTAAGTCATAGTCTGGTCTCCCTTTGCAAGAGATGACCCCGCTCATCAGGGAAAGGTGCCAGATCCATCACCCCACTGCTGCCACCACTGCGTCCACCAAGGTATTTTCATCAACACGGACTCCAGTCCCTTCACCATGAAAAAATGACAACTTTCTTTAGGCATTATTATGATGTGTCTTTTCTAAGATATGACATTTCTTTATTTTTTTTTTTATCCTCACCTGAGGGTATGTCTCCATTGATTTTTTTCACCTTCCCTTGGATCCCAGGTTCAGTGCCTGTCCCCACACCTCCAATTGTGGGTTTGGGCTGCCCAGGCTTTAGACTTGGGCAGGGGGCCCCTCCAATCACAGGCTTGGCCCCTTCCCAAGCCTAGAGCCTTCACCTGAGGCCTTTGGCTTGGGAAGAGGGCTCCTCACCCCTCTGATGGCAGGCTTGGCCCCCTTTCCAAGCCCAAAGTCTCTGATGGCTGGCTGGGAGTGACCTGGGTGCCAAGGAGGTTCCTGGGACCCAAATATGTATGCAAATTAATCGCCATCTTTGTTGGGTTAATTTGCATGCTCACTCTGATTGGCTGTGGGTGTAGCAAAGGTACAGTCAATTTACATGTTTCTCTATTATTAGGTAAGATTTTACTGGTATATTATGTTTGTCACAATTAGTGAACAAATATTGGTATATTATTATTAACTAATGTCCTTTTTATAATTTTATATTTTCATAGTTCTAAACCTAATGTCCTTTATATAATTTTATAATATTTCCTTAGTTTTTAACCTAATGTTCCTTTTTGTTTGTTTGTATGAAGATCCCATCCAGGAAACTACATTACATTTAGTTGTCATTTGCCTTTGGGTTCCTCTTGTCTTAAACATTACTCTCTTCAATGAAGTGATTTTATACATTTATCTGACAAATTTAGCCATTCTCATAGGTGTGTTCATTTAATTTGCATTTCCTAGTGAAAAATAATAGTCACCATATTTAATACATGTATTTGTCATCTTATATTTTCTTTCATAAAGCGACTGTTCCGATCTTTTGTCCATCTTTTAATAGTTTTTAAAAATTTCTTATGGTTGATTTTTTTTTGCATATTTTAGCTACATGTACTTTATCAGATATATGTTTTGAAAATATTTTTCTCCCAGTTGTTGGTTTGTATTTTCATTCTGTTGGCATTTTATTTCATAGAGCAGGTCAGACTAATTTTAATAAAGTCCAACTTATTAATTTTTCTTTCATGGATCGTGCTTTCTTGTTTTGTGCCTTTAAAATATCACAAAACTTGAGGCCACTTAGATTTTCTGCTGTGTTTCCTTCTAAAAGTTTTATAGTTTTAAATTTTACATTTAGGTCTGTGACCCATTTGAGTTAATATATATAAAAAGTATGAAGTCTTTGTCAATATATTTTTTTAATTTTGTATATGAATGTCCAGTCATTCCAGCAGCCTTTGTTAAAAGGCTATGATTTCTCTAATTGGAAAAAATAACTTTATGCAGATAGTAGGCACTTAGGCATAGCATATTCAAAATATAGAAAATCAAAGACACAGGGGAAATCTTGAAAGAAGCCAGTGGGAGAAAGAGCCTTAGTTATAGAGGGACAATGGATTTCTGTTAAGAAGCCATGCAGGCAAAAAGCTAGTGGAATTAAAATATTTAATTTGTTGAAAAGAAAAAAAAAACCAACCTAGAAAAATGTATTCTGCAAAATTACCATTCAAAAAAGACAAATGCTTCCTCAAGCAAAATCTGAGAAAATTGCACAAAGGAGACCTGATTTGCAGGAATTTTTTAAAGTTTTCTTTAAAACTTTTAGGAAAGAAAGGACTATGATACAGGTTAGAATCCTAGATCTACATGAAAAAGGAAAAGTGTTAGAGAAGGAATAGATAATGGTCAAATAAAATAATTTATTTTACCTATTCTTTTTATCCTCTATTTTTTTCTTTATTGATTAAGGTATTATATATGTGTCTTTCTTACTTGATCCAACAGGTAATAATAATAACAACAATGTATTACGTGACTATAGCTTATGAATAAGTTATATGAGCAAGAGCAGTGTTCTAAGAGATGGAAAGGGTGAGTTGGGACTACTCTGTTATAAGGTACTAGGGGCCCAGTGCATGAATTCATGCACCTTGAAAGGAACTGTGGGCTGCAAGACTGTGGTGGGTATAGGGGCAGGTCTCTGCCAATCCTCCATGCCCCCACCAGGCCCCTCCCACTGCGGCCCCTGGTCCCCTATCTGCTGGCAGCCCCTCTACTGCTACCACCTCTCCCATGTGCTGATGGTGCCATCCCCATTTGCACCCTCTGATGGCATGGAGCTATTGAGGTTGGTGCCAGCAGCAGATGTCAGTTGGGCTAGCACCATCAGAGAGTGTGAGAGGCGGCTGCTGCCCCAATCGCCCCTCAGGAGCAGGGGGAGGTGGGCCTATATCTGCTCTCTTTATTCTGTTTTATTGATCTACTACAGGCCCGATGCATGAAATTTCTGCAAGAGTAGACCTTCCTTCCTCCAGCTGCTGGCACTACTTCCCTCTGGCACCCGGGACCTGGGCTTCTCTTTGGCCGCCAGCCAGCACCTGAGACCCAAGCTTCATCCAGAAGGTCGTCTGCTGCCAGTGTCCAGTGCTGGTCCAGATCACTTGGCACCATCTGCAGGTGTGAGCAGTGGCTGCTGCCTCGATTACTCCTCAGGAGCAAATGGAAGTAGAGAAGCGGTGGCTGCCAGCTCTGTACCCCTGAGGGCTTCTCCACCTCCATTAGCTCCTGAGGGGTGATCAGGGCAGCAGCCACAGCTCACACCCACTGCTGGCACTGGCCCCAATTGCTTCACGTCATCAGCGAGTGTGAGCAGGGCTGGCGCCATCAGTGTATGAGAGTGGCAGGTGGTAAAACCAGGGCTACTGGCAGATAGGGGACCAGGGGCTGCAGTGGGAGGGGCCTGGCTACTGGGGGCGCAGAAGATGGGATGAGACCTGCCCCTGTGCCTATCGCAGCCTTGTAGCCCACAGTCCCTTTCAAAGTGTACAAATTCATGCACTAGGCCCCTAGTCTTAGGTAAAGTCCATGTCCTATTGCTCATTAAACTGTATTATGCTCTTATCTCACCATTATTATACTAGAGACTCATTGGCATTGTATAGGTGTGGGGGAGGAGAAGCATTCTATAATCATATGATAAAATCCTAGTCTTTTAGTTGGATTGTCTCCTTGGACTGTGACTTTCACAAGTGTTTGTTAGTTTCCTCCTCTTTAGGTTAAATAGGGAGTCCAGAGGGGGCTTGAGTGAGAGAATGACTTACTCTACACGGGGCAAGGCTCTGTGAAACCTTTTATTCTGGATAGTAGGTCCTGGATATATTTCACAATATAATTCCTTCCTGACCCATGACAAAGCCATATTTTTTGGATGTTCACAATGAGAACCTTGTATGTTTCTTGAAAAGAAAGTCCAGGGAAGTTTGGTTTCCAAAAGTTTCTATCTTGTATGCTTGTTTACATTCAGCTTCCAGGAATTCATCAAAGTTGTTATTTAAGTGTTCTTATCAGTTTATGATCCCAGAGGCTTTTTCTTAGGGTAAGTGAATATTAGATATAAGTGCCTGCAGTTTCCTGTCTCTTCAGTTTATGGTGACAGCTTGCTACAAAACTTGTTTTATGCACTAAAGAAAAGACATTGGTTAGCAATTTGTTCCTCTTTTAATTTTATAAGAATGGGAGTGAGAGACAACCTCTAAGCTCTTTGCATGCCATAGGTAAAAATAGAAGTTGTGGTCATATAGATTTAATTACTCCTATTTTAATTGTTTTTGGTATTAAATTGTAGGGCTGAGTAAATGTGCTTTTATTCCTTAAGGACTATATTATCTACTTAAGAAATTAGAGTCACTCTATAGTATTATATTTTACTAGATGTTTTAATTATATGATTTTTTGTAGAAAAAAAAAAGTTACTGTTTCTCTCCTGCAAAGCCACCTAACCCCCAAAATGGCATACTTAGCTATTACCTTTCTTTGAACTGATTGTGAAGTACTTATATTCAATATGTTTTCCAAGTTGTTAAAAATCTTCATCCCACAATCAACATGCTTGTCTAGTTTGGATATAACTCTGGGACGTGTCTTCAAATTTTGGTAACTACGAAAAGTGGCTTTTCCATAAAGTTTATTTTTTTATCCTATAAAAGTTAAATTTGCTGAGGAATAAAGGAAAAAGGGGCCAGAATAATTAAAATCTAAAAACTGATCAAAGTTATTATGGGAATACTCGAAACTTTTTATCTCTGCGGCAAATCATACATAAGTGTCTTTATGAAATGGAATTACTGCCTACCAGATTATAACATTACATGATATAATTTCCCTCCACTACAGAACTTCCTACAGATACGAACTACCTTGTGTTTAATTTCTTTTTCTAATACAAGCCAAGAGCCAAATTAGTTATTAAGCTTTCAGAAAAATAAGCCACATTGTCTTTGCTTTCATTATCTTTAAAACCACTACTTTAACTTGATGTTATTTCTTTCTTTCCAAATAAGAATTTCTTGCCAATTTTGATAAAAATCCAAAGCAATTGGCAGGCATTGATATTTCTTCCCTCCTCTGCATGTCTCATGAAAATGACCCACCAATATGGCTCTGTGTAATTTCCTTCTCCATCTTTGGAACCGTTAACAACATTAGTACTGTTTTAAAAAGTAGAAGTTTCACCTGCTTATCAGCTAGCTTGGCAACAGTCGACCAGACAATATTTAATACTCAAACATCCTGGTTACAGGAACGTTACTTCAGTTGTGCCCTTGATTGTAGAATATTAGAATTTTATTTGTATCTTTCATAGTACAATAATGATGGTGCTAATTTATTAAGCAACTCTACTCTTCTAGAAATTTTCTTATATAATTTGCTCATTTAAATGTTGCTATAATTTTATAAATTAGAGCATTAACAGGGATGAAATTCATCATGTGACTAGATGAATTGAGCCTCACTATCCCTTTTGAAAGATAAGAAAAGTAATTGTCTAAAGATTAATTACCTTACTCAAGGTAGTCTAGCTAGCAGGCAACAGAATTGAACTCTGAACCAGGTTGCTATGCTGTGCAAAGTGATGTCAAATCACTTCACTGTGCAGGAGGCCAGCAGTTTCCAGTGGAGAATGAGCATTTCATTTGGAATAGCAAGCATAGGTGCAATTTTTAGATACAGAGACTGAAAAAATAAATTAGATTCTTCTACCAGGGAATCAAAAGAAGTACAACTAGTGATCAAAACAGAACAAGTTCCTATAACCAAGATTTTTTTTCTAATTTTTTATTAATGTATTACATGTGTACATATCTTGCCATTGCCCCCGCCTCCTCCCATGCATACCCTCAACCCCCAGTGTCTTGTGTCCATTGGTTATGCTTATATGCATGCATACAAGTCCTTCGGTTGATCTCTTATCTACACACCTCTCCCTAACCTTCCCACTGTAATTTTACTGCCTCTGTATCTATCTTTTTGTCCATCCTATCTAATAAAAGAATAATATGCAAATTGACCGAACATCTGCCACATTCACAAGCCATGACCACCAGCCAATCAGGGGTGAGTATGCAAATTAACCCAACAAAGATGGCTACGGCCACACAGAGAGCAGGATAGAGGCTTGGGTTGCCCCGGCGATGAAGGAAGCCAAGTTTTCCAGAGGCTGGCCCAGGCCTCTGCTTAAGGCTACAAAGTTTCAATTATAGAAGATAAATAAATTCCAACAGAAATGACTGCCGCCATGGAGCAAGCAGAAGGCTTAGCTCCACTCCAGGCTACAAAGTTTCAATTGTAGAAGATAAATAAATCCCAGATACCAGGGGTTCCACTTGGATCGCTGAGGTGCATGCCCGGCCTAAAAACCACCCCAAGGGACCCCACACCCCAAGGAACCCCCCTCAACCTGACACCCTTCAGGGCAAACCAGGTTATTAGATAGCACCAGGCCATGCTATCTAATAAGAGTAATATACAGACTGACCATCACTCCAACACACAAGATGACTGCCCCCATGTGGACACAAGATGGCCACCACAAGCTGGCCAGAAAGAGAGGGCAATTGGGAGAGACTAGACCTGCAAAGGATGGCAGTTGGGAGTGATCAAGACTACAGGGGAGGGCAATTAGAGGTGACCAGACCAGCAGAGAAAGGAAGTTGGGCATGACAGGGCCTGCAGGGAAGGGAAGTTGGGGCCAAACAGGATGACAGGGGAGCAGTTAGGCATAAAATCATACTGGCAGAGGAGTGGTTAGGGGGTGATCAGGCTGGAAGGCAGAATTAGTTATAGGAAGATCAGGCTAGCAGGCAGAATTGGTTATGGGCAATCAGAAAGACAGGTAGCTGAGCAGTTGGGAGTCAGCAGTTCTGATTGTGAGAGGGATATCCGAATGCTATTTAGGCCCAAAACCAGTGGGATCAGGCCTAAACAGTCAGTTGGACATCCTTCGAGGGGTCCCAGATTGGAGAGGGAGCAGGATGGGCTGAAGGATATCCCCTTGCCTGTTCACAAATTTCATGCACTGGGCCTCTAGTCAGTTTATAATGTTCTTTATTGTTCATAAATGAGTGAGATCACGTGATGTTTTTCTTTCATTGACTGGCTTATTTCACTTGGCATAATGCTCTCCAGTTTCATCCATATTGCTGCAAATGGTAAGAATTCCTTCTTTTTTAAGGCAGCATAGTGTACCTTTGTGTAGCTGTACTACAGTTTTCTGATCCAGTCATCTGCTGACAGGCACCTAGGCGGTTTCCAAACCATAGCTATTGTAAATTGTAGTGCTATGATATAGGGGTGCATAAATTCTTTCTGAATGGTGTTTCTAGTTTCTTAGGATGTATCCCTAAGAGTGGGATTACTGGGCCAAATGGGAGTTCCATTTTTAGTTTTTTGAGGAAACTCCATAGTGTTCTCCACAGTGGCTGTACCAGTCTGCGTTCCCACCAGCAGTCCATGAGAGTACTTTTTTCTCCACAACCTTGCCAACACTTGTCCTTTGTTGATTTGTTGATGATAGCCATTCTGACAGGTGTGAGATAGCATAACATTCTCATTTTGATTTGCATCTCTCAGATAATTTGTGACTTTGAGCATATTTTCATGTGTCTCTTGGCCTTCCATCTGTCTACTTTTGAAACATTCTTTTTACGTCCATTGCCTATTTTTTATTGAATCATTTATCTTCCCTTTATTAAGTTGTGTAAGTTGCCTGTAGATGCTAAAGATTAAACCTTTATCAGTGATAACATTTGCAAATATGTTCTCCCATATAGTGGGTTTTCTTGTTTTTTTGATGGTTTCTTTTGCTGTGCAAAAGCTTTTTATTTTGATGTAGTCCCATTTGCTTTTTTCCTCTTTAGCTTCCATTGCCCTAGGAGGAGTATCAGTGAAGAAGTTCCTTAGGCATATGTCTGAGATTTTGTCATCTGGATTGTTCTAGTATTTTTATGGTTTTCCATCTTATGTTTAAGTCCTGTATCCATTTGGAATTTATTTTTGTGTATGATGTAAGTTGGTGGTCTAGTTTCATTTTATTTTGCATGTATCTGTCCAATTTCCCAACACCATTTATTGAAGAGACTGTCTGGATTTCATTGTATGTTCATGCCGCCTTTGTCAAATATTAATTGAATGTAGTGGTTTGGGTCAATATCTGTATTCTCCATTCAATTCCATTGGTCTATATGTCTGTGCTTGTGACAGTACCAGGCTGTTTCGAGAAGAGTGGCTTTGTAATACAGCTAGGAATCTGGTATTGAGATCCCACCTACTTTATTCTTCTTTCTCAGGATTGTTGTGGCTATTCGGGGTCTTTTATTGTTCTAGATGAATCTTTGAAGAGTTGTTTCTAGAAATGTGCTGTGGGTATTTTAATGGGGAGTGCATTGAATCTACAGATTGATTTGGGTAGTATGAACATTTTAATGATGTTGGTTCTCCCAATCCATGAGCATGATATGCTCTTCTATCTGTTTATGTCTTCCTCTATCTCTTTTTTCAGTGTCATGTAGTTTTCCGTGTATGGGTCTTTTACCTCCTTAGTTAAGTTTATTCTTAGGAATCTTAATTCTTTTGGTGCGATGGTAAATGGGATTGCTTTTTTAGTCTCTCTTTCTGTAAGTTCACTATTGGTGTATAGAAATGCTATAGATTTCTTGGTGTTATTTTTGTATCCTACTACATTGCCAAATTCATTTATCAAGTCTATTAGTTTTTTTATGAAGTCTTTAGGGTTTTTTACGTATAATATCATATCATCTGCAAATAAGGACAGCTTTACTTCTTTTCTAATCTGGATGTATTTTATTTCTTCTTCTTGTCTAATTGTAATGGCTAATACATCTAGTACTATGTCAAACAGGAGTGGTGAGAGTGGGCATCCCTGTCTTGTTCCTGTTCTTAGCAGAAATGGTTTTAGTTTTTACTTATTGAGTATGATGTTAGCTGTGGGTTTACCATATATGGCTTTTATTTTGTTGAGGTATGATGCTTCTATTCCCATCTTGTTGAGATTTTTTTATCAAGAAAGGATGTTGGATTTTGTCAAATGTTTTTTCTGCATCAATTGATATGACTATATGATTTCTATCTTTCATTTGTTTACATTTATTGATTTGCGTATATTGTACAATCCTTGCATTCCTGGGATAAATCCTACTTGATCATGGTGTATGTTCTTTCTGATGTACTGCTTAATCCGAATTGCTAGAATTTTGTTGAGGATTTTGGCATCTATGTTCATGAGGGATATTGATCTGTAATTCTATTTCATTGTGTTGTTTTATCTGGTTTTGGTATTAGGGTGATACTAGCTTCATAGAAGGAGCTAGGAAGTGTTTCTTCTTCTTGAATTTTTTGAATGGTCTGAGCAGAAAAGGTTTTAATTCTCACTTTAATGTTTGGAAAAACTCTCCTGTGTAGCCATCTGCTCCTGAGCTTTTGTTTGCTGACTGCTTCAATTTCTTCCATAGTTATTGGCCTATTGAGATGTTTTGATTATTCCTGATTGAATTTTGGAAGGTTATATATTTCCAGAAATATGTCCATTTCCTGCAGGTTGTCCAGTTTATTGGAATAGAGTTGTTCTTAGTATTTTTTAACAATCCTTTATATTTCATGTTGGCTGGTTGTAATTTCACCTCTTTCATTTCTGATTTTGTTTATTTGGATCCTCTCTCTTTGCTTCTTCGTGAGCCTAGCTAGAGGTTTGTCAATCTTGTTTATCCTTTCAAAGAATCAGCTCTTGGTTTTGTTGATCTTTTGTATTGTTTCTTTTCTGTCCATGTCATTTATCTCTGCTCTGATCTCTATTATTTACCTTCTTCAGCTTACACTGGACTTTTCCTTTGCTCTCTTTTTAGATCTTTAAATTGTAGGGTTAGGTAATTTATTACCATTGTTACTTATTTTTTTTTTGTCTGTCTGTTTGTTTGTTTTTTGCAGCAGGCTTGTAGAACTATGAACTTCCCTCTCAAGACTGCTTTCACTGTGTCCCACAGATTTTGGATTGTTGTGTTTTCATTGTCATTTGTAGCCCTGATGTTTTTTATTTCTTCCTTGATCTCTCTGGTTACACAGTTGTTGCTTAATAGCATACTGTTTAGTTTCCATGTTTGATTTCTTTTTATTGTTTTTATTGTAGTTGATTTCCAGTTTTATGCCACTGTGATCTGAGAAAATGCTTGATATGATTTCTATCTTCTTGAATTTGAAGAGACTTTTCCTATGACCCAACTTATGGTCTATCTTTTAAAATGACCCATGTGCACTTGAGAAGAATGTATATTCTGTGGCTTTGGGGTGAAATGTTCTGAAGATGTCAATTAATTCCATTTGGTGTAGTGAGTCATTTAGGATTGATGTTTCTTTGCTGATTTTTTATTTAAATAATTTGTCCAATGTGATAGTGGGGTATTAAAGTTTCCTACTATGATTGTATTGCTGACAATCTCTCCTTTGATATCCTTCAGGAGTATTTTTATGTATTTAGGTGCTCCTGTATTGGGTATGTATATGTTTACCAGAGTTATTTTTTCTTTTTGGATTGTCCCCTTTAGTATTATGAAGTGGCCTTCCTTATCTCTTATTATGTCCTTCCCTTTGAGACCTAATTTGTCAGATATAAGTATTGCAACCCCAGCTTTTTTTCTTTCCCATTTGCCTGGAAACCCATCTTCCATCCCTTCACCCTTAGTCTGTGTGCATCTTTTTTCCTGAGGTTGGTTTCTTGTAGACAGTAGATATATGGGTCATGTTTTTTTATCTAATCTATTACCTTATGTCTTTTGATTGGAGCATTTAATCCATTTACATTAAAGTTATTATTGATAGGTTCTTATTTGTCGTAATTTATTTTCTTTATCCCTGTGTTCCTTCTTCATTTCATATATATTATTGATTTTTTACAGAAAGGAAGGGAGAGAAATGGAGAGTTAGAAACATCAATGAGAGAGAAATACCCATCAGCTGCCTCCTGCACACCTCCTAGTGGGGATGTGCTCACAACTAAGGTAGATGCCCTTGACTGGAATTGAGCCTGGGACCCTTCAGTCCACAGGAGGATGCTCTATCCACTGAGCCAAACCGGTTTCAACCTATTTCTTTTTTTTACAGCAGACCCTTTAACATTTCTTGCATTGCTGGGTTGATGGTAATAAATTCCCTTAGTCCTTTTTGGTCTGTGATGCTCCTGATTTCACCTTCAGTTTTGATCAAAAGCCTTGCTGGGTACAGTATTCTTGGATTCAGACCCTTCCTTTTCATGACTTTATATATTTCATTCATTCCCTTCTGGCCTGATGAGTTTCTGTTGAGAAATGAATTGCTAGTCTAATGAGTGTTCCTTTGTAGGTGACTTTTTGTCTCTCTCTGGTAGCTTTTAAGATTCTTACTTTGTCTCTGATGTTTGCCAATTTAAATATAATGTGCCTTGTTGTCAGTCTTTTGGGGTTTATTTTTCTTGGGACTCTGTGAGCTTCTTGGATTTGTGTTTTTTGTATTTTTTTCCTATATCAGGCAAGTTTTCTGTCATTATTTCTTCAAACAGGTTTTCTATTTCTTGCTCAGTTTCCACTCTTTCTGGAACCCCAATTATGCGAATGTTGTTTTGTTTCTTTTTATCCCAAAGTTCCCTTAGGCTCCCCTCTTGCTTTTTATTTATTTTTTTTCTAGAAGCTGCTGTACTTGGGTATTTTTTTCTTTGTTGTCTTCTAGCTCACTCATGTGGTCCACTGCTTCTTCTAGTCTACTTTTGATGTTTTCTATTGAGTTCTTTACAGCAGTGTTATCATTTTTCATTTCTTCTTGATTATTTTTCATTTTCTCTTTGTTCTTCATTTCCTCTTGGTTCGTACTCATGTTGTCTCATTTGTCTTCCATTCTTTTCAGCCATTATGACCATTTATCTGAATTCTTTCTCTGGCAGGGTGCTTGCTTCTATTTTATTTACTTCCTATTCTGGTGATGCCTGCTTTTCTTTCATATGTGGGCTGTTTCTTTGTCTGCCCATGGTCTTTCTTCTCCAGGTGTCTGATTATATAGTTCTTTCTCCTGCATTGATTTAAAGGCACAAAATACAACACAACCAGGTATAACGCACAAAGCACTGAACAGAAATGTGTTCACAATGTTAATAACCACAAATAAGGTGACCACCAGTGAGAGACAAATTAGTGGAAAGTAGATATAAAAGAAGAGAGAAAAGAGAAAAAAAGAAAAGAAAGAAATGCCAAAATGAAAATGGGTGAAGGAAGGATAAAAAAGGGGGGGGGAGAAGAAGAAAAAAAAGTAAAAGAGAAAAGAAAGAGAATAAGAAAAAAGGGGGAACAAATTATATATATGAGAAGAAAACTCCAATAGAACAGCCACTAATCCCAACAAATGCTGGCAACAAGTACCTGGAGATTAATATAAACTACAAATAACAACTAATATCAAGGGAGGTGAAGGAAAACAGAGATAAAAATCAAAAACAAAGTAAAGAAAAAGCAAAATAAAACAAGTAGAATAAGCAAAAACAATCTCACAAAAAGCATAAAAGATTGATATAATCAACATTTCAGCAAACAACAACAAAAGGACATAGAGAAAAACTATTTTTTGGATGGTGAAGACAGAGAAGAGAGTGGTATGTATGGACTTGCAGTAGAGGATTGGAAATTAGATATGTAAGTGGAGTGAAATTTTAACCTGGTAAGAAGAAAGAATAGGGAGAATCTAAAGTAGGAAAACGATAAGAGAAACACCTCAACAAAATGGGTAAAGTCAGATAGAGAGTGTTGGCATAAAGGTAGAGTTGAGATAGAATAAAATGATGCTAAAGGAAAGATGAAAATAGAATACAGAACTCTAGTCTCAAGGTAAAATAAAGAGAGAATAAAATGACACTTCTTTTTTTCAAAAAGGTAAAATAGTAGTAGTATTAATACTGGTTTAAAATAAAAATGTAATAATTTAAAAGGTAAAATCAATTGAGAAAAAAAATTTTTAATTAAAAGATGAAAAAAAATTAAAAATAATTAAAAATAAAAGAATAAAATGTACAATAGTGGAGGTCATTCACTTCTTCTATTGTTCTGTTTGGCACACCAGTTTCCCAGTAGGGATGGTATTACATTTTCTTGCATTCCACTGCTACTTCATGTTGTAAGCCAGTCCTGGTTTTTGAGCAGGTGTTGTGTCTTACCTCTTTATTCTTTTGTGATTATGCAAGAGTCAATTTGTGAGTCATCCCCTCGGTGGCAGTGTTTAAGAATTGACTTCTCAGACTATAGCCTGTGCCTAGGTCCTGCTTTCTAGCCTGTGCTTAGATCCTGCTTTCTCTGTGACACTCAATATTGGTTTGTGAGAGTGGGTTGTCCCAGAACTGGTTCTCTGATGATTATTCCAGGCTGTGATCTCCAGGTTCCAGAAAAACAACTTTCCCTTGAAGTCTCTTAGGATGTTCCCAATTGGGTGATCCTATGTATTGGGCTTAGCAATGAGAAGCAATGATCTGAAGTAGAAAGAGTGCAGTTTGTGTATCCCCCTTCTGTGCTCCTGTTCGAGCAGCTGGCACACTTTAATAACTCCCAAGCTGTCTTTCTGCCTCAGATAAAAATGGGTTGCTTTCTAGAGATCTCTTTGTTTCTCTCCCCTTTGTTAACAGCTCTGAGGCCCCCCTTCCACATTCAGGGATCACACCCTGCCCAATGTCCACGGATTTCTCTAGGAGCAACTTTCCCCAGGTCCAATTCCCATAGTGTACACATCTCTCTCTTCTGCGGGACCAGAGACCTCACCTTACCCCAGTCAAAATCTGACCATTCCATGTGGTGTGTGGAGCTCCTCTGAATCTGAATCTTTGAGCGGATTGGGGAGCGGTGTTCGGGGTCCCAGAGCTGTCCATTGGGTAGCTTTTCAGGCTGCCATAAACATCCACTTTCCCCTCCAAGATGGCACAGTCTCTGTGTTCATGCTGGTTGCTCCAGGAAAAAAAAAAAAACCGTGGCAGTGGGGCTGCCTGGTCAGGGGAGCCCTGTCCAACTATCCCTTAACTTTCTAACAAACACTCCCAGTGCGACCCTCAGCTGTTCTTTCTGTCTGCTTGGGACCCGTCAGTCTATTCCGCTGCCATTTTTTCCCCACCTTGTAGTTTAAATTTTCACAATGTTACATATCAATTGTATCTTAATAAATCTTGGGGTGGAGGAGGGGGAGTAAGAATGACCCACAGTGGAATTCAGAGTTTACTGAAAAATATATATCCATATTCTATGAAGCAGACTAGCATGCAGATATTTGCGCAGGTAGATATTTGGAACTCCTGTGTAAAGAGTTGCACATCCTGGCTACCATTCAATTCTTTACTACTTCACTA
This sequence comes from Lasiurus borealis, assembly GCA_004026805.1. Taxonomy (NCBI): domain Eukaryota; kingdom Metazoa; phylum Chordata; class Mammalia; order Chiroptera; family Vespertilionidae; genus Lasiurus; species Lasiurus borealis. The sequence goes on along the minus strand of PVJN01006036.1, from coordinate 10,063 downwards.
GAACATAGGTAGGAGACAGTGGTCAGTTTCTTTAAAAATAAAGTTTAAAAAACACTAATTTTATGGTCTAAAGTTGTTCACAAGCAGGCCTCCTTTCAGGTCCAAGATTATTTTAGAAACTGTAGGCTCAGAGCAAGATAAATTTAAGAATTTGCTATGTTCTTAATACGTTGTATCGTTTCCATTGCCAGTGGGAGCTTTTACTTCTTCTACATACTTTGTTGGTTCAATGCATCTAACTAGATTTCTGCTTTAGGGTTCCTAACTGGTACTTAATATCCCTGCTGGACCTAGAGATCTGACTTAACTTCCAGCTGGGTTGAATATTTCTTAGACTCCCCACCAAGCTGTCTTATCAGTGTTGTTCTCCAGAAGCCTGGCACCTGCTTCCGACACTTTTAGCTTGGCCCTGATGCTGCTTCAACTTTGTAAACACCTGGAAATCAATGCTACTATTTTATCCAATTAAAAGTATTGCTAATACCATAAATGTCCTACTGTCATATGCTCCCCTGTCAGATTATGCCACCATAAGTGTCTACACAGCCAAATAAAGGTACACATTTGTCATGATTCCTTATTGACTTTATATTGGACAAAGATGGATGACCAAAGATGGAGGCTAGTTATTCTTATAAATGTCTCTACTCCTTCTCTAACTAGTCACTCTTTTCTTTTCCTCCCACCGGCCAATACCAAGCTTCTAGAATAATTTAAGCTTAAGATTATTTATATGTGGAATGCTCTATTAACCTCTCCTATTTTTTTACCCAATCTAGTCACCAAATGCCTTCATAGTTTTACAAGAATGACTATGATGGGGAAAATGTTTGCTGGCTATAAAGCTTTCATTTTGTTTCCTGGTTTAAAAAAAAATCTGTCTCAGTGGGGTCTGGATAACATCATATGTTGAACAAAATGGTTCCAGAGTTTAGAAATTATAAAACCAAGTCTTACATTCAGAGACCCTTTCTAAAGATCCAAATTACATTAAGACTTTTCACATTACCACATAGTTTGGCTCATTATCCTAAGCTTGAGGTAACCATTTTCCTGAGCAGGGGGGAAATACATTCCAAAGATAAGACATGTTAATGAACAGATTGAACTCCTCTGCTGTGCCCAAATTACTACCTGGAGGCAAAGGACTTTTGATAGAGCTTGAGAACAGAGCCACTAACATTCCACATTTTCCATCATGATCTTCCCTCATTATCTGGGAAACTTGACATACTGCAATATTCTTTGTTGCATGGAGCTGCTATTGTAATCCAGAGATTCCATTCATCAGTGCAATGCTAGGGATACTGCCAACATGATATTCTGCTCCAAGGAAAGCCTGTCTGTTTGTTTGCTCTAGCTGGTTTGGTTCAGTGGATAGAGTGTCAGCCTGTGGACTGAAGGGCCCCAGGTTTGATTCTGGTCAAGGGCATATGCCCGGACTGTGGGCTCCTTCTTCCATAGAGGGTGAGCAGGAGGCAACCAATCAATGATTCTCATCATTGATGTCTCTCTGTCTCTCTTCTTTTCCCTTTCTCTTTGGGGAAAAAAAAAAAAATATATATATATATATATATATATATATATATATATATATATGATATATATATATATATCAGAAGGACTTTCTATACATATAAAGAAAGCTCATCTGATTGTCAAAAGGGAGAGAAAAAAAATCTATCTTCAAAAGTCAATATTTTAACATTTGCAATGTTCAGTGCCCCAATAATGTGATGTGACTATAAAGAAATAGGCAAATCTCAAGACTGCTATAATCTCTCTGTTCTCCAAATGTTGAAATTTTGTTATATGAGCTTTGACTTTGTCAAGCCACATAGATATTTGCCAGAGACTAACCTGAAACTTTGTTCACTGCCCAGATTTATTCTAAAGACAACTTAGGTTTGTCTCTCAATATTCAATTATCAGGTGGACAGAGACTGCAAGGGAGAGCTCCAAACTGTTGAACCCATGTCCAGCCTATGTTCATCTTAGCTACCGTCAATCAGATGAGCCTATCCAGGAGTCCCAACACCAGATTTTACTAAACCAAACATTTGAGGAGATGGGCACTCTCCCAGGGCCAACACATGTAGAGTGTTTGAGCCCAGAGCTAAGGCTCATACAGCAACAGCTCACAGAACAAAAATGTTCTCTGGCATGGGGTTAAGGAAAAACAACTTCCTGGCACAGACAGTGGCTGAACTTGGGGTTCTTTTTATCCCAAGAATTCATCTACTTAAGAAATCTCGGAAAGAGAATGACATTGCTCATTTCTAAAGTGATCACAGTAAAAAGGAAACAGCTATTTCACCAGATTTTTTCATATTATTTTAACATGATTTCTGACTGAAATCAAGAATCATGTTGCAAACTGTACTTCTTTTATCTGCATATATATATATATATATATATATATATATACATACATATATATATATATATATATATATATATATATATATGCGCGATAGTATCACCTTGAGTTGTTCTGAGTATTAAGTGAAGTAAAATATACATAAATGCCCCTCCCACTGTATCTAGCATCTAATGTAAGATGCCTTTCCTTTCGAATGAGAAGTTAAGAGAGACACAGTTTATTTCACTGACTATAGTCCTTTTACCTGATTTCACTGCTTTGTGTTCTGATTTTCTTCTACAAAGCTTGGTCCCTCATTGTTTCCCAGAGTATCCTCAGGCCCATTCCAGTTCATTATCACTATAGCCTACAGTTTATTTTATTCAGTGTTGGTCTTAGCCTCCACTGCCAGTCCCCATTCCAATCCCTGTCTGTTTATCTCTTTCCTATTTGAGGACCATGGTCCTTCCCAGTCCCGGTTAGGTTCTGCTGGAAGTTCTATTTCCAGCAACAAGCTGTCACTGATGGACTTCGGATAGGTGACAGAACCTTATATTTCACTCCTCAGAGGAACTGCTGAAAGAGTTGCTGCTCTGTTCCCTGCTAAGAACCACAAAGCAGTAGTATCACAACATGTTGACCCACAGAACAAGTTCTGAACAGGTCGGGAAGGAAGAAGGACCAGAATGTGGGACCTGGGTGATGGGGAAACAGCTTCTGTGGCAGGAATCAAGCCCAGGCATGTGAAGCTGAACTGCTCTCAGGGTTTGCCTCTGAGTAAGAAACTGTAAAGGAAGTGGCAGACGTAGTTTTGCCAAAAATGAGTTGTAGAGCTGAAATACACTTTTCTAAACTACCAATTTAAAAAATGAATTCTGATTATCATGCTGGAGAAAATACAAAATGTGATTTCTACCTTGACTATTAAAACCATTTTAATAGTCAATAGGGTTCACAGATATGACTACAGAGGTAAATATGTAGCTGAATACAATAGTCTGAAATAAATAATTCTACAGTTTCTGTGGAAATTAACAAATTCTAAACCAAAGTAATTTTAGAGTTTCTATAATCTTTCTTTAAAGGTACCAAAAGAGTAAAGAAAGACACATAAAGATAGAGACAAAAACAGACAGTGAAAGATGGAAACAGAGAGAGACAGAAAGAAAAAAAAGAGAAAGGAAACATAATTGGAATGGATTTAAAATTAACCATTTAAGTCCTAGTTTTCCTACAAGCTGTGTGACCTCCAGTGAGTCTTAGGACCTCTTTGAGCTAAATTTCAACAATTTCAAAATCAGATAATCATGTCACATACAACTTGTCATCCAAATATGGCATTATCACTCTTTGGCACAGTGAATATGAAACATTAAGCAAAACAATATTTTCCCCATTTTGTTAGCTCACATAAACTATATACAAGGTCATCCATGTGTAAAATGATGATTTAGACATAGACTTGCAGCTGGCATGCTGCCCCCACCCAGCAAAACTCCAAGTTCTATTAGTAAAAATTAATATTAGGTCAGGAGTTAGCAGCCTCTGCCTCATACACAGACTGAGGGACATAAAAGATAACTAAATCATTTTGTTGTTTTGTTGGAGTAAAAAAAAATCATGAGGTTAATGCTTCTCACTCCATTAAATTTTATGAACAAATTTATACGTATGTAGGAAATATAGTGGGAAAATAAATTTATCCAGGAACATGAATATCTGAAATACCTATCAATAATTGTGTGATCTTGGCCGAGTCACCTAACTTTTTGACTTATGATTTTCTGATCTATAAGATGTGAATGAGACCACCAATCATACCAATTTACAAAGTTGTCCTCACATAAAATCATGTATGAGGATGTGATTTATATTGATAAGTTTGATGGACATGTTAAAGAGTGACCTGGGAATACAATATAGGGAGTTATTGCTCTTAGTTAGAATTTTCAGGAAGAGCAGAGAGTTGTGGAGTTGAGCTCAAAAATGACTGCACAGAAAAAAAAGTCCTATTGAACAGTGTTTAAGAGCAGTTTTGGGGGTTTCTGAAACCTGAGCCTTAATTCTAATCTTTTTTGTTTTTTATTGTTTAAAGTATTAGAAATAGTAGTACATATGTCTCCTTTTTTTTCCCCTCATTGACCTCCCTCTGGCCTTCCCTACACCCCAGTACATGCCCTCATCTGCTTCCTCTCCCCCAGTATCTTGTATCCATTGATTATGCTTATATACATGCATACAAGTCCTTCGGTTGATCTCTTAAAGCTCCACCCCCTCCAACTTCCCCTGCCTTCCTGCTGTAGTATGACAGTCCGTTCATTGCTTCTTTGCTTTTATATCTGTTATCCCCTTCCCCTCCACCCCCACCGATTCTTTTCTTTAAAAACATCTTGCCTCTGCAGAGGTTATTTTCTAGAATAATTTTTTATATTCTAGAAAATAACTTATAAGAACAAAAAAAATGTTTGAGTCCCAATTTCAATGTCAAACAGTCTCTTATGTGTACACATCAGCAGTGGTATCTGGATGGTGGACAAATGGTGGCAATGAAGGTCCGACCTTCTCTGGTTTGATTCTAGGCATCCTGTAGCGATGCACATTAGCTGTGTAATCTTGAGCAAGCTACATAATCTCACTCATTTGCCATCTCTTCATTTATAACATTACATAAAACAGAGACTATTTCATATTATTATTTTTAATCTTTACCCAAGGATATTTTTTTCCATTGATTTTTTAGAGAAAGTGGAAGGGAGAGGGAAAGAGAGAGAGAAAGAAACATTGATGTGAGAGAAACACATAGTTTGGTTGTCTCCCACATGCACTCCAACCAGGACCAGTGATTGAACCTGCTACTGAGATATGTGCCCTTGACCAAGAATCCAACCTGAAATCTATCTGCAAGCCAACACTCCAACTACTGAGCAAAACTGACCTGGGCTCATATTGTTGTTTAAATTAAGTGAAATAAGAGAGACAAAAACACTTTCCACAAATACTCTCATAATGTAGTTGCTCAGAAAATGAGGGCTACTGTGGAGATGAAGATGAAGATGATGATTATGATGATGATGAAGGCCCATTCAGGTAAATTCATGAAGAAAACATAAGAAAAAAATATCCCATCCTCTGTCACCCAGAGAAATAACAGTTCTAAAGTGCAAGTATTAATGTTTAGCACCATGGACAAAAATAGATATGATTTGATGTTGCTCAACCAAAATCTTGATTCTAATTCATATAAGAAAGGACATATCAGGAAAGTTGTGAAAATGCTTATTTGCTATTAGCATCCTCATTCTTAGTTATAAAATAGCATGTATATTTTTGTTGCCATTCTAGGATTTCTTCGCTATGTGATATATATATATATATATATATATATATATATATATATATATATATATATATATATAAAACTAGAAGCCTGGTGCATGAAATTAGTGCATGGCGGGGGTCCCCACAGCCCAACCTGCACGCTCTCCAATCCAGGACCCCTTAGAGGATGTCCAATTGCTGGTTTAGGCCCAGGGATTGGGCCTAAACTGGCAATCAGACATCCTTGTCACAATCTGGGACTGCTGGCTCCTAACTGCTCACCTGTCTGCCTGCCTGATTCCCCCTAACTTCCCCCCCTGCCAGTTTGATCATCCCTAACTACCTCTGCCTGCCTGCCTGGTCACCCCTCACTTTCCCCCCTCCCCCGCCTTGCCAGCCTGATCACCCCATGCAGCCTGCTGTTTGGTCATTACTCTGAGGGCATCCTGACCAATTTGCATATTACCCTTTTATTAGTATAGCTATTTATTCCACAAATAATTTCAGAGCAACCTCCATGAAATTAACCAAGCACTGTGCTCAAGATACATAATTCAACAAGCCAGATACTCTTTCTGCTCCCACAGAGCTAATAGTCTAAGTGGAAAGACACAAAATTAAACAACCAATCATAATAAAATGAAATAAGTATCAGAACAGAAGTTGATGGTGCTATGGGGACATAGAGTAAGGACTTTTTTTATGGAGTGCCAAAAAGTTCTCCCTGAAGTAATGACGTTCATACATATTCATGAAGATGGCTAAGAAGACAGAAACATTTTTCTGGCAGAGAAAATGGCAAATGTGAAGATGTCTTAAGTGGGGGAGTGTGGCTGGTTGGAGTAAGAGAAGGGAGTATGGAGAGGTAGATAAGAGAAGGAACATGGATCTTCTTGGGAATGTTAAAAAGTTTTCATTTTTTTCCTAAAGAAAATAAAAACCATTGAAGTATATTGAGCAGATCTACAATTATGATCACTGGGATTGATGCCTCTTCCACTCTTTAAGTATCAGAAGGTTTACAGATTAAAATTTGTGACACTCTCCTAATCCCAATCCCTCAATAGCTCCCACTTTGTACTGAATAAGATGCACCTTTTTTCACTATCTGGCCTTTCCAGACCTAACTTCCTCTACTCTTTTTATACATCCTGTCATCCAACCAATCATTTCCAACACTCAACCTGGGCTATTCTATTTTGCTTTTGATTTTATTATTCATTGAAACTAAGAGATATCTACTTTGTTTCACTGGCCTATATCATTCAGGGTCTCATTCAAATGTTTCTTTCCTCTAAAGTCTTTCTTGATTTCCTGAGGTCATATTATTCTCTTCCCACAGAATTTATTCAACCCTTCTTTAGTCTTTTATCTTTTTCTACTAGATATTTGAATTATTAATGCTTATCACACAGTTTAATCTCTAATGCAGGCAATTGTTAGCAAAAAAAAAAACTTTATTATTTTTTTGTTTTATGTAGTTCTAATGACTGTCCTTGGACTGTGATAGGAGTACAGTTTATTGGTGAGTGAGTAGATAAAGAATAGTTTTATCACTGGGAAAAGATGTCTGTTTCAGAGCCATACTAGTAAATGGCATTATAATTTAAAGTTTAACTTTGTCAAAACCTTGAAACCCCACTTCTGTATTATGAAATGTCACAAAATGCTTGGATTTATGTCTATTTTTAGAATATTTATGAGTTAATAAGACAATAAAGGGAGAATAAGCCTCAGTTTGGATTACTGAAAAAAGCAGTTGAGAAATTAAAGCACTTCTAAAAATACTAAGTTTATATAATATGAAAATTTGGTATACATGTAAACAGTATTTTAACATCATTTCTTGCATTGAATATTATCTACCTGGTAAGGCTACCTGTAAATAGATGTATGCCAATAAGTGTTCCAGATAGTAGTTAATTGTGTACCTTACAAATGATCCTTAGTATAATGAATTAAAACATGGAATTTTGAGTCAGTAGAAGTAATTTGAACAATGAACCTATAGATGATTTCTTACTTATGTGATGTCAGGCAAGTTATTAAAATGTCTGGGCTTCCATTTTCTCATAATAAGGATGATAAATCCACTACCTCATAATGTGTTAAGAACTAAATGAGCTAATGATTATAACAGTGTTTTTCTAAATAGCAGCATTCTTTGAAAATTTTGCTTATTTCCATTGACCTATTGAAGATCGTAATATAAAATAAACTATATTACAAACCCTATATCCAAAGTGGAAAATACTTCCCCACAATCTAGGTATTATGTAAATGAAGGTCCTCATTCTCTGCTTTTGCTTATTAGGAAGCATTGCATGCATGCCTGGAATGCTTTTTAATGTTGGCATGGGCAAAACAGGAAATGTAGCATAAGCTCAAACACTTCTTGACAGAAAAGGTAGGAAGTTTAGCTTTTCCAGGGATACCAAACAAATATTTCTTTTATTTATTTATTTTAATTAATTAATTTATTTATTTATTATTATTTTCCCCCTATTGCCCTCCCACCCCCCAGTATATGCCCTTATCCGTCCACTCCCTCCCCCTCATCTTCCCCCATTGTGCTGAATTCACTGGCTATACCTACACACACATGCACACAAGTCCTTCGGTTGATCTCCTATAGGCCCCTCCTCCCTAACTTCCCCTGCCTTCCCACTGTAGCATGACAGTCTGTTCATTTCTTCTTTGCCTCTGAGCCAAACAAATATTCTTATGGTAGAGTACACTCTAACCATAAAATTTTCCCCAATATTATATTCTATTCATATTATATGAAGTTCTATTGCATATTCCAACTGGTGCGAACACTCTGATGTTAGCCAATATAAGTAAATTAGCTGTGATATACTTATTTTTTCTATAGGTATTTATTGAAATCCACCTTGGGTCACCCCTAAGAATTTTATAGAACTATGAAATAATGAGAAAGTATGGTTCTTATTCTTAAAATATCATAAATACAAATTATATAAGATAATTGGCCAAGTGTCAAAATAGAGGTCTGGATGAAGTATAATAACAATATGAAGGAAAACTTTTAAAATATAATAAAAAATTTACTATGTCTTAAAGGATAAATAGGATTTTTTTCTTAAAGAATAAATGGGCAAAGGGATAGATAAATGGAAAGTCCAGGCCAAAGAAATACCTTGTGGAATCAAATCCCAACATATTTGGGAAAATGAGAATCCTTCCTTGCAGTCTCTTTCTCTAATAACAGTGGGAAGTTATGAGGCAGTGATTATGGCATGGATAGGTATAGTTTTCTGTAATCTTTCCTCTATTTGACATCCAGTTGCTAAACCTTCCCATCATCTTTAAAAGGGAGAATGTATTAGTATGACAGAATTGATGCTGACACATCTGCTTTGCATTAAAAACAAGCTAATTACTATACCTCTTATTAATTAACTATATGACAAGTAAACTTCACATGTGCAACAGGATTTAAATGGAGCATTTTCCCATCATGTTAATTTGGGCTGGTACCTCAAATCTGGAAGCTAAGGGTGATGAGTACCCAAAACTCTAAAGAGCTCTAGCAGACCATCTGGCGGGTGGCCCAACAAACAGGATAGCCAATATTGGACCACCTGGAAGGCACAGAAACTGAGGATGCTTGACAACTGGGGAGGAGGTACTGGAGAGTAAGCATTTCTTTAAGAGCATTTCAAAGTCTTATATTTTTCCTTCTCCTACCCCTCCCCCAATACAAATAAACTGGGTTCCAGAAATCTTTATATGTGTCCTTTAAAGTTTGGAGGTGAGGGGCATTGAGCTAGATATATGATCCAGTTCCCTCACACAAACACACACACACACACACACACACACACACACACACACACACACATACACACACACACAATTTTAAAAGCAAGAAGTTATTTATAGCAGCTTCACATGCCAGAGAAAAGATGAGGTCACATTAAGAACATCTTGTACTTTAAGAATTTCTAGAGAAAAAAAAATGGCGGCGGAGTAAACAGACGCACCTGGAGCTTTGTCGCTGGGCAGAGGGAGAGAGAGCGGCTGGGAGTCGCACTGGGAGTGATTGGAGCAAGTTGGGAGCCAGTTATCCTCCAGGAGAAGGCGGGGAACTGCTGGACGGGGCTCTCCCAGCCGGGCAGCCCCACTGCAAAGGGTTTTTACCTGCCCGAGCCCCCGGCAGCAGCGCGGAGACCGAGCCATCTTTCAGAGGGAGGTGGATGTCTGCAGCCATCTGAAGCCGGCAGCTGCGCACACATCAAACAGCTGGGGACCCGGGGACCCAGAGCTCCGCTCTCCAATCAGCACGGACACGCAGCGGACTCAGAGATCCACAGACACGCAGCGGACTCAGAGATCCACGGAGCACACGGTGAGATCAGA
>PVJN01006035.1:0-77915 GCA_004026805.1 Lasiurus borealis | reverse complement strand
GGTCTGCTTACCCCCGATGCCCCTCCCACCCCCCACCACCAGCCTGATCACTCACAGCTACCATCTCATCCTGGCCTGATCACCCACAACTGCCCTCCCCTCTTGGCCTCTAACTGCCTCTATCTTAGCCCTGCCACCATGGCTTTGTCCAGAAGAACATCTGGAAGGTCTCCCAGCCCTAATGAGCATATTACCCTTTTATTAGTATAGATAGAGGCCTGGTACCTGGGAGGGGCCAGTGGTTTGCCTTGAAGGGTGTCCCAGATCAGGGTGGGGGTTCCCTTGGGGCATGGGGCAGCCTGGGTGAGGGGCTAGGGACCATTTTCAGGCTGGTCAAGGCCCCCCTCCACCCCCAGTGGAGACCCTCACCCCATGGTGGTGTGGCCAGCCTGGATGAGGGGCTGAAGGCTGTTTTCAAGCTTGCCACACCTCCTTCAGGGTGGGGGGTCCCCACTGGGGTACCTGGCCGGCCTGGGTTAGGGGCAGATGGCCATTTGCAGGCTGGCCAAGCCCCCCAACAGAGACCCTCACCCCATGGGAGTGTGGCCAGCCTGGGTGAGGAGCTGAGGGCTGTTTTCAGGTGGGTCATGGCCCCTGATAATCCAGGCTCCCAGCCTCTCCTTTTTTTCTTCTCTTCCTTTTTTCTTTTTTCAGCGCCTCCTTCAGCAGCTGGAAACAGGTATCTGAGATTTATTTATCTTCTATAATTGAAACTTTGTAGCCTTGAGCGGAGGCCAGGGTTGGCCAGGGTGGGTGGGAAGCTTGGCTTCTTCCATCACTGGGGGAAACCCAAGCCTCCTGCTCGCTCCAGCTCTGTGGCTGCTGCCATTTTTTGTTGCATTAGTTTGCATACTCACTCCTGATTGGCTGGTGGCATGGCTGGTGGTTGTAGCAGAGGTACGGTCAATTTGCATGCTTCTCTTTTATTCGTGTAGTTAAAGAGGGAATATGCTAATTGACCCTCATGCCATTGCAAAAATGGTGGTGCCCACAGCCAATAAGGAGCGAATATGCTAATTGACTGCCATGCCCTCAAAGATGGTGGCACCCAGAGCCACAAGATAGTGGTCCCTAGTCCCCTCAGTCTTGCTGCACACCTGCATCCAGGGTCCCCCAGTCTCCTCAGTACCCCAGGGCCAGCCCGATCCTCAGGCAAGCCTCAGATGGTGGCTTCCCATCGGCCCAAGGCTAAGGTAACCAGGGCCAGCTGAGACTTGAGCTGCTGGCATTGGCAGCAACAGAGGTGTGATGGGGCATCGCCTTTCTCTGATTGCCAGGTTGCCTACCGCCCCTGAGGGCTTCCAGACCAGGAAGGGGGGCAGGGCGAGCTGAGGGACCTCACCTCCAGTGCATGGATTTTCATGCACCAGGCCTCTAGTATAAATATAAAGAGGAAAGACATTAGAGTTTAACATAAAACACAGTGCACACAGCTATGCCAAAAACATTCAACTAAACGACTGAAAGTGTAAAGACATGTATAAATAGGGGGGTCAATTCTAAAACTGTACCAACTTACCAATAACTTATAATCATGAGGATCATACTGAAATAGTCTGATTCCAGGGTTGTTGGTCTGTTTCTGCAAAGCGCCCTTCACTGGGGTAACAGCAGGAGCCACAAATGCAGAATTTATTGGATTTCCTGGACAAAACATGTGCACATAAAAATATTTTTTTAGAGACTGAGTTTAACTATATTAAAAATATGAATAAGTTCCAGATTAAGAGATTAATAGACATAATAGCCCAATGATATATGATTTTTAACGGATCCTGACTTAAAACATCTGTCAGAAAGACTTTTGAGAAAATAGAAATATTTTATTATGGGATGGTATTAAATGATAGCAAAGAATTATTATTAATTTTATTAGATAAATTAAAGGTATTATGATTATGTAAGGGACTCATGTGTTTTAGCAATGTGTAGAGAAGCATGTAAGGCTAAAACATCTGATGTTAAGGTTCACTTTTAGATAATTCAGGAAAAAAATTTTAAAAATGGATAGGTAAAACAAATGTGGCAAAATCTTGATAGATGTTAAAATAAATGATGGCACATGAGCTTGTTTTATTATTCTCTCTGCTTTTGGATATTTAAAATTTTTCATAATAAAAAATTCAAGTTATTACAAGGACACAATATTCTGATGACTACATAATAAATATTTGATTTAAGTGTCACCATGTTTTATACATATCATACAACTAAATTTCTAATAAAAAAAATTATCAAATTCTAAAAGATTATCATTTTTACCAAGACCACCCATTCCGAATAAAAGAGGTAAAGCATTTCAAAAATATTCCCCAATTACTGAAAAAAATACATATTGATTTTTCTCTACACTGACTACTCTAAAACCAGAAGTCTTGCTTTGTTAACTCTCAAGTTTTCTATCCTCATGCAGAAAATAATTTTTTAAAATAGATCATCATTGTTCAGTTTGATGCTAGAGTTTTCTTCTATTTTTTTCTTTTAATGCTGAGTCATTAACAATGCATATAAGTACTTAAAAGTAAGAGTTTATTATATTTTACTTTAAACCAATGGTAAAGTGCCCTGTACTTTTTATATTAATTAAAATCTGGTGCTGGATTTCATGAAACATTTAATTTGCTAAATCAGTAAAAATTACCGGAGTTTCAATGCTTTACTTTAGCATCTTGGGTTGGGGAGATATGAAGAAAATGTCATATTATTGTGACAGGGCATTAAGGAGCTAGGAAAATTCCAGAACAAGTGGAATAGGGAACCTGAGACAGGAGAGTTAAAACAAGGCCAAACAATGTGAACAATTTACAACCAGCTTGTAAATAACAAGCCCTTATCTTCCCCAGGCAAGGACACTTAGAAAGAAAGATTAAAATCCTCCCTAAGGCTGAAACTGGTTTGGCTCAGTGGATAGAGCCTTAGCCTTCGGACTCAGGGGTCCCAAGTTTGATTCTGGTCAAGGGCATGTACCTTGGTTGCAGGCATACCCCCAGTGGGGGGCGTGCAGGAGGCAGCTGGTTGATGTTTCTCTCTCATCAATGTTTCTGACTTTCTATCCCTCTCCCTTCTTCTCTGTAAAAAATCAATAAATACCTCCCTAAGGAGAGAATTCAGAAAAGAAAGGAGGAAGAGGAAAGGAAAGAAAAAAAGACAGTTTTACTCCCTAAACAGAGAAGCCAACAGCCTTAAGGATTGGCAAGATAAAGTTGCCAGGTGCTTCTCATGAATTCTGGGGAGGACAGAAGGTAGAAGGGGACCTTGAGAATGAACCTGCACCAAAATATTCAGCAGAGGGGCGCTGAAACCTATAGACAGGAGGGTATATAATGTCTCAGACATCTACACAACCCACTCTTCAGATTAGCTGACAACTGTTTTTCATAAACCAGAGGTATAGATTTGCTTGCCTTGCTTCTTCAATAAAGGTGCATGCTTTACTTGCTTTAATAAAATGGGCTTCACCACAAAGCAATCAAGGTCTCTTGTATAAGGGCATTTATGTGAAAAGACAAGAATCAAGGTTGGGGACAGCCCTCTCCCTCTGCCCCAGGGGGGCTGTCTGACATCTCTAAGAGGTGCTCCTAACGTTACCTTTTTCATCCGAAAGAACCATCATGCTGTCTTTGTGAGTGTGTCCATAAAATTGTCCTGCAATGACACTGCTGTACTTTCTAAAAATACCTATCAGTTTCTCATTATAGAATTCTCTCATGGCCGTAGTGCCCACTGCAAAGGGCAGATAGCCCACTGGGATATGCGCTATGATGTACACCTGGGGAAAGAAACACAGGAGGACTGATGAGAATCTTTCTGCACATTTGCGGTAACTAAATGGCATTTAGATACCCAAGATCAAAAGTATATCAATTAAATTTAGAAAGCAGATATACCATCTCTCCTTATTACCAAAAAAATACAAAATTAGAAAACTATTTATTTCACTATATTTGCTATTGTCTCATTTAAACTACACTGCTGCCCTGGCCAATTTGGCTCAGTGGATAGACCGTCGGCCTGCAGACTAAATCCAGGTTTATTTTGACCAAATGCATGTAAGCAGGTTGTGGGCTTGATCCCCCACCAGTTTGAGGTATGCAGGGGGCAGCCAATCAATGGTTCTCTCCACTCACTGATGTTTATCTCTCTCTATCCCTTCCTCTTTGAAATCAATAAAAAAAAACAACTATACTAATAAAAGGGTAATATGCTAATTAGACCAGATGTCTTCCGGATATCCTTATGAGCAAAGTCACAGTGCCGGGGGGCAAAGGCAGTTTGGGAGATCAGGCAGGCAGGCAGTGCAGTTAGGAGTGATCAGGCCAGCAGGGAGAGTGGTTAGAGGTGATCAGGCCAGCAGGGGACCAGTTAGGGGCATCAGGCAGGCATGCAGAGTTGTTAGGGGCAATCAGGCAGGCAGGTAAGTGGTTAGGAGCTACCAATCCTGGATTGTGAGAGGGATTCCAGATTAGAGAGGATGCAGACTGGGCTGAGGGACCCCCTCGCCCCCCACACAAATTTCATGCTCTGGGCCTCTAGTTAAAAATAATAAATAAACTACACTGTTGTGTTAACTGTGACATTGGTCACAATATTTTTTAATATCAGCCTCTTTTTATGTGAACTGATGTCATTCAATCCTCAAAACATTAAAAGCAAAACAAAATAAAACAAATAACAAGAGATAAATCATTACACATTTCATATGAAGACATACCCTCCTCCCCCTCAAGTTTAATAAATACACAAATTTAGCCCTCTGTTTATCCCCTTATGATTTGGGTCTATGAAATCTACCTTCTCATTATTTTGCTGAGAGATATTCAGTGTATTTTCTAGCCATTCAAACTGATTTGCTGGGTCACTCTTATTCAGGGTCACAACATTTGGGCCGTAGTACAAATTTGTGTTTAGGCTGATGATCCTAAGGTTCGGATTAGTTGAAACTTTCTGAGAATAAAATCCACCTATAAAAACAAATTTAAACACACTCACAGATATGCAATCACTATGAAAGTAAATTCTTCATTAAGATTAAAAAAAAAAAAAAGATTTACAAACCAGCCAGATGGTTCTATTTATACGAGAGGCCTGGTGCATGAAATTTGTGCACGGGAAGGGTCCCTAAGCCTGGCCAACGATCAGGACCAATCTGAGGGGTGACCAATGGGATGATAAGGGGGCCTCATTGGCACCCATCTGATGCCATCTGCCCACTGACTCCACCCCTGTGCCGCCGCCAGTTGCCTCCCTCTGCAGCAGTGGTTCTCAACCTGTGGGTTGCGACCCCCTTGGGGGTCAAACAACCCTTTCGCAGGGGTCGCCTAAGACCATCAGAAAATGCAGATATTTACATCACGATGCATAACAGTAGCAAAATTTCATGGTTGGGGGTCACCACCACATGAGGAACTGTATGCAAGGGTCGCGGCCTTAGGAAGGTTGAGAACCACTACTCTGCAGGGTGACCTGTGGGGCAATTGGGGGGCCCCTGCTGGCGCCTGCCTTGCCTGGCCTGGAGCTTGGGGGCAGCTCGTGCATTGAGTGTTTGCTCTCTGGTGGTCAGTTCATGTCATAGCAACCGGTTGTTCTGCCATTTAGTCAATTTGCATATTAGGCTTTCATTCTATAGGATCTCATTGTTTAGTGAAGAATCAGATTTAACAAACATTAAGGGAAACCTACCATGTGCCAGGTCCAATGTTGGCTCCTTTACACTTAGAGGTAAACAAGAGTTGTTTCCAATATTCAGGTGAAAATAAAATAAATAGATTGGGCACTTGACAATATTAACATACCAATTCTTACTCTTGTGTGATTGGGGAAGTTAAGATGAGAATTGTTGTGAAATACAAAATCCAAAGAATGGGCACACACATGGATCTTGCCAGAGACCACTGAATAAATGGCAGACAAACCAGAGATGCTACATTCTCTGTGGAGATGAAACTTAAAGGCATAAGCCCACTGATGCTAGCAAACCAGTGGCAACAGAACACCCGAGAGTCTACTGTCAGAGCTAGTCACTGAGATGCTGACCCTGGGCCCACTCACCACCCATGCCTCTCTCTCCTCATCTTTCAAACATGATTTGTGGCCTCCAGAGAAACTGGGTACTGAGGCTCTTCGGAATTGGCACAGCCAAGCAAATATGAAAGACCTAAGTCTAAACAACATTAAGAAAAATAGAGGCAAAATAGAGATGACCATATCTTTCACCTACCTTTCTTTAAAGTCTGAATAGCTTCTTCATCTAGCCATGGTTTCCAGAGGTTTGCTACTGCATTGTACACCTTGCTCGTGAATACAGGCAGTTGATCCTGGCCACAAACAATATAATTCATATGTGGATCAATTAAACATTTCTTGAGTGTTTACTACTATGTTAGGTATCTGAAAATGTCAAGATGAATACTAGATAGAGGTAATCTTCAAGGAATTTATAACTTAGTTGGAGAGTTGGGGACAAAATATTATCAATAACCTATAAGACAGGGCACTAGGTACTACTGCAGAAGTTCTGGGAGTACAGAAGCAAGCACAATCAAGTCTGTTCCAGAGAGTCAGCAGGGAGAGACAATAGAGCATTTGAGTCAGGCCTTGAATAAATGATTCATCAAGTTGACAAAAAAAGGATCAGACAGAGAAGGGAAAATAATGCCTTATGATTTCACTTATATGTGAAATCTAGATCTCTTACCCTCTGAGACAGCATGGAGGGACCTGGAGAGTATTATGTTAAGCGAAATAAGCCAGTCAGAGAAAGACAAGTATCACATGATCTCACTCATATGTGGAATCTCTCATATGTGGAATCAGCATGTGGAAGGAATGAAAAAAATTAGAATAAGTCCTCTGAAATGTTAGCACACATAAAAAGCTTCTTAACTTATTAGATTTATAACCATACAAATTTGATTTGAAGAAGTCTCTTATGTCAGCCTGAATTTTATCAATGTGTTGATTTTTAATGGTGTGCTAGATGTATAAAACATTATTTTTATTATCATAAAGTATCTTTTGTCATCCTATTTATCATATTACAATATTGTATGATTATGTGACATAAGCTATAGGGGAGAAAAAAACAAAATTTTAAGAAAGTAGATAGTGAATAGAAACCCAGTAAAATTGGTAATTCTTCCTACTTTTGTCTTTAAAAAAGTATAACAAAAAACTGATGCCATTTTATTCTTAAAGGAGTTTCCTTGTCAGCATTAATTAAAATGCTTAGTTATTTCTCAAGATGACACCCGAGTCACATTAGTTTCTAATACATATGCCTAGTACATAATGAAAGTATAATGAATATACAGTCAGAGCAAGTAATAACCAAATGACTTGTTTTAACTGGAACTAATTATCCAAAGCATGTTTTCAGTTCGTGTCAGAGATCAGAGTCACCTGTCTGAAAATTACACAATGGCATAGGCCAATTTAGATTCTCATTTAGAATGAGTCATCATTGCCCTGGCCGGTGTGGCTCAGTTGGTTGGGCGTCGTCCTATGTACCAAAAAGTTGCACCGAAAGGTTGACAGTTCCAATCCTGGTCAGGGCACATGCCTTGGTTTCAGGGACGATCCCTGGTTGGGGGGTGTACAGGAAGCAGCTGATCAATTGTGCACTCTCATATTGATGTTTCTCTCTCCCTGTCCTTCCCTCTCTCTAAATATCAATTTAGAAAAAAATTAAAAATGGGTCATCATCATAAAAAAAACAAAACTGAAGTTTCAACCTTGTGTTTACTTTGAGATGGAAACCAAGATACTAACATGGTCAAGTGAAATCTTAAAATTATATAAAAAGCACTCAACACTTTTCCACTTTAAATATCAGAAATATCAGCCAAAACCGGTTTGGCTCATTGGATAGTGTCGGCCTGCGGACTGAAAGGTCCCAGGTTTGATTCCGGTCAAGGGCATGTACCTTGGTTGCGGGCACATCCCCAATAGGGGGCGTGCAGGAGGCAGCTGATCAATGTCTCTCATCGATGTTTCTAACTCTGTATCCCTCTCCCTTCCTCTCTGTGAAAAATCAATAAAATATATTTTAAAAAAGTAATAAGTATGAAAAATATCAGCTCCAGATAACTGAGGTGATTTATCCAGGAACATCTGGTCAGTCACAGAGCTGGATCTAAATCCAATGTCTCTGCGCCATCATGCTTACCTCCACTTATCTACTGGACTCTACTACCACCTCAGTGCATTTGGGCTGGGACATGCCCACTGCTGAGAAGTGAGGTATTTGGTGGGACCCACCCATAAGTTTCAGGACACCAGCCATACCAGTTTAGGAGGAAATGAAGACCCTGGTCCAGCCTGCTTTCTTGGGCAGGTGGCCACAGGAAGGGATCCCCGGGCTGCCCACACATCAACTTCTGATGGAATGGGGTGGGGGAGGGGGACATGCCTCTGACTGTGTATGCTTACATAGCTATGTTTCTGGACACGTTGGTGGGATTTTCATGAAAATAACACTGGTCAACTTTACTTGTTACTAACACTCTCCGGAATTCAATCTCAGGTATCAGTCGCTAGTAATATTGTTGGGAGGTTTTCATGTTACATTTGACATTCCTGAGATGTTACATGTGGGGTGGAAGCATGGGAGTAGAATAATAAAAAGATTTTAAAATATAAACTCCTAAGCTAGAAAGAGAAGAAAATTAACTGTTTAAGGGATCCAGGCTGTCCAATTTACCTTAGCTGTACACGTAATAGGATATAGTTTAGAAGTTGGGGGGATATCTACATCTTTGAATTATTATAAGATGTGACTTCATAAGAAGAAGACAAAGGAGTCATCTGTAATATGTTCAACAATAAAGATTTTAAAAAATAAATGAAAAGAAGACAGAGATAAAAGTAAAAAGAAAGAACTCCTCAAAGGAGACAGGACAGTGGATCGCCTGCCACAGCTTAATGCTTTAACAACCACCACTCCACTTACTGAGGGTTTATTATGCGGTGGGTAGGAAGTAGTGCCTTTCCATAAAGTGTCACTAATTCTCACAAAAACTCTGCAAGGAGGGTATTATTGCTCTTATTTGCAAATGAGTGACCTATGGATCACTAGATGACATTAAGTGAATTATCCAAATTGGTCAAGCTATTAGAACAGGGGTTCTCAACCTGTGGGTCGAGACCCCTTTAGGGGTCGAACGACCCTTTCACAGGAGTTGCCTAAGACCATCAGAAAACACCTATTTCCCATGGTCTTAGGAACCAACACACCGCTCCTCGGTGTAGCAAAGTGTAGCAATGTAGTTTACTGTTGTCATATGAAGACTTACCCATGCTACACCACGATTCAAGACAAAATTTCATTTATTTATAATTAGAAATAAATATTTCACAATATATAATTACATATTGTTTTTGTGATTAATCACTATGCTTTAATTATGTTCAATTTGTAACAATGAAAATACATCCTGCATATCAGATATTTACATTACAGTTCATAACAGTAGCAACATTACAGCTATGAAGTAGCAACGGAAATAATTTTATGGTTGGGGATCACCACCACATGAGGAGCTTAAAGGGTCGGGGCATTAGGAAGGTTGAGATGAGGATTTAAATTCTAGTGAATGTGACTCTAACTCTCACTTTTCCACCATACCTGTCTGCCTGTCACCAAATAAAACAATGTGTGTCACCTCTGGCTCCCGGAGACTGTCATCCCCACGCCTCTGCACTGAGTGGTCTAACATCTCCGTGGTCACAAAAGTTGACCACTTTTTGAGAGGCCAGCTCCCGAAGACTCACACTTCGTTCATCTCAAGACCGGAGGACAGTGCCAACAAGTCACTTGAAACTTACATTGGTCCCAGAGTAAAACTTTTCCAAATCACCCTATTCAGATAGATGAACTAATAATATAATCAAAACTCCATGAAGTATCCTTTTGACATGAGATGGAAAAGATATTCTAAGCAAAAAGAAAAATGTAGACAGAGAGACGCAGGAAAGTAAACATCATAACCCAGAGATGTTTGAGTACGTTATTCTGGCAAGAGCCAGAGATGTGTGAAAGGACCTTGGCGGAATTGTACACAAAAGGTCCAGGATGTGGGCTCCGCCCCTGAGTGACTGTGAGGGCTTAACAAACAACCTAACATTTCTAGGCCTGTGTTCTCATCTATAAAATGAAGAGTGGATTTAGACCGGGGTCAGCAAACTTCTTCTACAAAGGACAGAATAATAAATAGGTTAGGCTATGAGCGATGAGTTCTGTTGTGGGAACCCCTTTCACGGCCCCCGTGGTTCAGGGTTCCCGTTCAGAGTTCGGGTTCTGGAGGAGGCCGCACGCAAATGAAGAGAGACTAGAAAAGTATTAATTTGGTAATACTGGGGGGCCAGGTGGGAGCCTTCCTCTAGTGGGAAGACTACCCTCTGCTCTGGCCTTGCCATCCCTTTTTTTTGAGACTTTGGGACACACCCATAGCCTTTAGGCAGGAAATTCCAAGAACAAAAATACATAAGACAAACAGGTGGAGGCTGCTTCAGCTAACAACGTTTCAACTAAACAGTGAGTGGTCAGAGCAATTCAGGCTGTTGACCAGCCTTCCAGGTTTCCTGTCCACATCTTTCTATTAGTGAAAGGTGTTTCCAGCATTCTGTCACAGCTATTCTGCTCTGCGGCTGGTGCAAAAGAAGCCGTGGGGGCAATACAGGAAAAATAGGCATGGTTGTGTTTCAATAAAACTTTATTTAAAACAGGTGGCAGGCCAATTTGAACCAAAGGCCCTAATTTGCCACGCTCTGGTCTAAACAATAATCTCTGAGATTTCTTAAATCTGTACAAATCGAGGCTTCTACACTACTATTAGAAGACCCTGAAACCAAAGCTGCTTAATGAAGAGCTGCTCTGATAAGTTGAAGCTCCGCTTATATTTATATTTATCAGGCATTAAATATTCTGAAATACAGTCTATGCCTTGAATCACATCTTAATTAGATCAACTGGGCTGGAACACGAACTCTCTCTTTGGTTCTTATGATAGTTCGCTATGTTTTTAAAGTTTCCGATCACAATCTAGCTTAGATTAGGGTGTGGTGAGCTTAGTATGCCAAATTGCAATTCTGAAAAACGTAAACATTTGTCAATGTTAACCTTCCTCCCTAACTGAATCATGCAACTACTATGAGTAAATGGCAAAATTACTCAAAAGCAAGGTGACATAAAGGAAGATTATAAAGAAAAACAAAAGTTAACAGATCACAAACTAGGTATGTGCTTCCACTCACTCACTATGGACATAACATTTTATGAATTACTGCATCTTTTGAAAGTCCTCAAACCACTCATCTTGCCTTCCTTGATGGTTAGCATTAACAGCACACTCTGCCTCAATGGGCCCGACTCTCACAGCTTCCCATCAGCCAGTTATTGACATAATTTTTACAGCACTGGTGGAAAATTCTTTAAGCACTTCTGGAAGTGAAGGTGAGATTTACCTGTGGCCAGTAGTCATGATTACCCAGTGCAGGGAAAACCTGGAGATTTGGAAAGAGACTCTGCACAGTGGTGGTCATATTGGCAATCACCGTTATGACGGTGTCGGTTGAGAGTTCATACACCGGAACATGAGGTGGACTATCCCTGAAAATAACAAAGAATCAGAGAGGACAAAGTCAGTCAGTGTACATACAAAATTCACGGGACTTGTGCATCATGCCTTGCTGTGTACTGTCTTTGCAAACAAACCTCCACCATAAAACAGCAGATGTGAGTGAAGAGTTGGTAAACTACTCTTCATTTAGCTTTCTCCCGCAAAGAATTTTATTTTAAAAATGTGTATAATCACAAAAGATAAACTAGAAATCTCAGCCTGTTTTACTGCCTGACTGCAGATTTTTGAGAAATAAAAAAATTTTAGTAAATTAAAAGCACAGATTCGATGAGGTCTGTTGTGGGAACCCCTTTAATGCCTGCATTAAAAATCCCAGCTTTGCCAAAACTGGTTTGGCTCAGCGGACAGAGTGTCGGCCTGTGGACTAAAAGGTCCCCGGTTTGATTCCAGTCAAGGGCATGTACCTTGCTTGCGGGCACCTCCCCAGTCGGGGGTGTGCAGGAGGTGGCTGATGGGTGTTTCTCTCTTGTCGATGTTTCTGACTCTCTCTCCCTCTCCCTTCCTCTCTGTAAAAAAAACAATAAAATATATATATTTAAAAAAATCCCAGCTTTGCCACACACTTGCTGTGTGCACTGGGGCAAGTTACTTAGATGCTCAGTGCTTTCATTTCCTTATATGTAAAATGGAGAAAATAATAATGCTGTTTCAGGTACAGGAAATGTAGGCCTCTCTGCTCTGTCATAATGGATGGAATTATTTCATTATACCACCAGAGGATGCTGTTTGCAAAATTGCTATCACAGGTTAATTCCCGTTTTTGCCACTTGTTTTTATTATTTAATCAATACTTTTATCATATTAATAAGAGATAAAATATCAAGACAGTACAAGTATGGTGCTTATGGATTCATGTCTTCACATCAACATATTTCTAAAGTGTGCACTCTAAAAAAAACCCACACAACTCTAAAAATTTTATCTCTAATAATGTTGATTAATGTGAATGACGTAGAATTTCTTAAACCGAATAATTTTAAAACATAATCTAATGGAATGCAGCAATCTAATGAAGCTTAAGACACCGAGTAACTCATAATCTGATAAACTTACCCTGTCCATATCATGAAAGATGCTTCTTGTCCTGAATTTTTAATAAAATCAAATGCTGACAAGATGAGGTAATACGGAGAATCACACATAATGTCTCCGAAAGGGCCAGGATTGGAGGCATTTGTGCCTTTGGACGAAGCGCACACTTTGGTGTGGTCATCTGTGATGTGGTAAGTAGGGTCTAAGTGTAAGTCAGTCACATGCCAGAACTGTCCTGTTGGTTAGAAAAGAAACAGGTGTTAAACCTAACTCTTTATTTGTGGTCTTTCCATGTAAATATTTACAGTCGGATGACAGGTCGTGAAATCCCGCTCTCTCATTCACCTCGTGTAAAAAGGGGCATGAGATTATAAACCACATTTCTGTAAACCAAAACTGGAAACACGTTAAGGACATACCCATCTTATGTCATGTTATACCTAGATTTATCTCTAGCATCTAGAATATGTCTGACCTATATGAGGCCCTCAACAAACATCCTTTAATTGGGCACAGGCACATTTCAGGATTCCCTCCGTCAATGAAAGCTAAACTGGAACCAGTTTCTCCTGGCTTGCAGTCCGGTGTTCTTTCCACTACACTGGATTCCCAGACAGGGAAGTGAGGGGTAATTACCGAGACACACTGGAGGGTGTCTTTAAATAGTAGCTAAGAATGCACTCTGACAGGCTCATCAGCTGAGATTTATGAATACATAGTGAACCTCACCTTCCACTTCTAATAAAATGGTATATAAAATGCTCAGTGTGTGTGTGTGTGTGTGGTGTGTCCCCAAACCACAGTCCTGGCCTGAGGCAGAGCCCACACTCCAATTCAGATTCTCTGGTTAACAATCCAAAGTTCTTTTCCCTTACACCACAACTACTTTCTTTAAGAATATTTCCACCAATATGGGTGTGTGTTTTGTCAACATAGGCACATAAATGCTCAAAATTATATCCCCCCCCAAAAAAATGTACTTATCTTAAAATGTTTTAATTTATCCTAGAGGACCTGGTAAACCACATTTGCACATATTAATATATGTGCTCCCGTTCATTGGTTTATGTCAGTTCCTACCAAACAGTCCAGCAGATCCTGACCTCCCAAAGCTACAGAGCTGCGGCTAAACACCCTCTGGCGGATCTTTCCCGGGTCCTTGTCCTCTTGCCCACCAGGACTTGGACAGGAAACTGAGGATGGGGGCATTTGCCATTTGCGTGTGTGTGTGCGCACACACATGCACCCCAAACAGTGAGCCAGGGGCCGCCAGGGTGGGCGTTGTAAGGAAAAGCCAAACGTTTTGGTTCTGGTTGGGGGTTTACATCACATGAAAAAAGTAAAATCACACAACCAATGTGACACTGCTGAGTTGACCTTTGAAGTCACCTTTCCCTAGGACTCAACCTGGCTGCTTTCCTCCCAAAACGGGGAGGTGTGACCCCAGCCAGCACCGTGGCCCGGAAGCCTCCAGCAATGGGGTTCTTAACAGCAAAAGGTGAACTTGCCCTGGGTTCGTCCCAGGCCACGGGGGACCGTCCCGGGCCACTGGGGACCTCTTATCTCTCTGGATCCTGAACAGCCACCTACTCCGGAGCAGCGGCCAGCTCTCCTGCCAGCAGCGGCCAGCAGACCTCAGCGTTTGGAACCCTTTCTGCGGACTGACTGGCAGTTGGGAAACCGATCTTGTTTTCAACTGCCTGCGGGCTGAGTCATGAGGACTTGGCTTTCAAGGAGGAAGCACTTTCCACCCTGCACTTCCCAAGTCACAGGAGCAAGGGCGACAGAAAAGACAGGGAGAGTCCAGGACTCAGCTCTGCGCCCAGTTTTCAGAGACATCGACGCCCCAAACACCTGTCTTAACTTTTTCCCTTCTGCAAGTAACAGGGCCCCGGCTGGTGAAGGGAGGCCGGGAGGCGTGGCCACCTCGATCGTGGACACTGCAGGCTCGAGTGTCGTGGTGAAACCCGCTCCTGCAACACGCGTCTCTCCTGGACCAGCGGTTCTCACAATGGAGCAGCGTCTATCTGAACCGCCCAGAGCATTTCTTAAAACACCTGAGCCCCGATCTTTGGAGTTTGGGGATCGCCAGGCCAGGCTAGGGAGGGAGAACTTTGCATGTCTAACCAGGGTAAGGGAGGCTGAGGCTGGCGGTCCCGACCCACAGACTGAGAACCAGCACGGGAACCGGCACCGGGGAAAGTGCGCGGAAGGAGGGAGACGGGTCCCGCGCGCAGCCCGGCATCCAGGCGGCGTGCAAACAAGGTCCCCACGTCCACTACGGACTTCGGGTGGGCAGCCCCCCGAGGCTGTGATTGGACTCTGCCAGGAAAGGGGGTAGTGGGGGGGGGGGCGCAATGTCACCAAAATGGGTGGCGGGGACCGAAGCTCCTCGGGGTCCCGCTGAAACGCACACCCTGCGGCGAGGCACGGAGCCCTCGGCTCCCCCCGCGCTCTGAGCGGACTGGGGGCCCCGGGAAGGGCGGGACGGCCAATCCCCAGCTGTTTCCCTGCAAACATGCGGCTTTTCCTTCCTCCCCCACCCCCGGAGCGCGGCCCCTGCGGGCACAGCGTGCAAACCGCTGCCCGGAGCGGGGCTCCAGCCGCGCGCACGCCCGGAGCGCACTAGGGCGCGGGGACCTCCTCCCTGCGGAGCCCGACCTCCCCGCGGGGGCGCGCGGCGCTCGGGTCCCGGCGTCGCCCTGGCCCGGGTCCCGGCGCTCAGCTCGCCAGGGTCCCGGCCCGGGGGTTCGGCGCTTGGGTCCCGGCGTCGCCCTGGCCCTCCCGGTGCTCAGCTCGCCAGGGTCCCGTCCGGGGCGCTCGGGTCCCGGCGCTCAGCTCGCCAGGGTCCCGGCCCCGGCGCTCGGGTCCCGGCGCTCAGCTCGCCAGGGTCCCGGCCGGGGCGCTCTGATCCCGGCGCTCAGCTCGCCATGGTCCCGGCCGGGGCGCTCGGCCTGCCCCGGGGCACTTTTCTGACTTGGAGCGGCGCTTCCGCCCCAGCGCTCCCGGGAGAGGGAAGGAGGGTCCCGGACGACGACTCACCCACCGCCGGAGCGGGACTCGGGCCCGGAGCGGGCGCCAGGGGCAGTCCCAGGCCCGGGGGGCCGAGCCAGCCCAGCCCCAGGCAGCAGAGGAGCGCGGCCCGCAGCGCCATCGCGGGCGCAGCCGGGCCGGAGACGGGAGCGGGGCTGCGGTGCACGCGGCGCGCCCGGCCCGGAGGTGGCGGTGGCGGCGGAGGCGGCGGCCGGGGTGTAGGTGCCGCCGCCCGGCGGTCACGTGCGGGGGCAGAGTCTGCGGCCGCCGCCGGGTTAGGCTGACCCGGGAGCTGTCAATGATTGCCGGCCTGTGGGCCGCTTGGCGCGGTCGGCGGCGGCGCTTGCCCCGGGAAGGAATGCGTTTGGGCCGGGCCACCTGGCCCGGGGACCCGAGGGCGGTCTTCCCCGCCGGAGGGACACGGGGAACCTTCGAGTGGCCTGATTTGGAGGAGACCGAGATCGTGGGACTCGGGGTGGTCCCTGAACCAGCAGCATCAGCACCACCTGGGAATTGGAGTGAAAATGAGTCCCTCTCCCTCCCCCCGCAGGCTCCAGAGCGCGCCAACCGAGTCAGCGAGTCTGGGGTGGGAGCCCAGGAATTTGGGTTTTTACAGGCTAAAGTGATGGTGATGGTCCATGACCTCTTCTCAGTTAACCCGAGGTCCGGGAGTCTTGCTTGTTAAAACAAACAAACAAACAAACAAACAAACAAAAAACCCACAAAATTCAGCCCTAAACCGGTTTAGCTCAGTGGATAGAGTGTCAGCCCGAGGACTGAAAGGTCCCAGGTTCGATTCGGGTCAAGGGCATGTACCTTGGTTGCAGGCACATCTCCAGCAGGGGGCGTGCAGGAGGCAGCTGATCCGTGTTTCTCTCTCATGGATGTTTCTAATTCTCTATCCCTCTCCCCTCCTCTCTGAAAAATCAATAAACGATATTTTTAAAAAATAAAGTTTATGTGTTTTTTAAAATGTATTTTATTGTTGTTGTTGTTGTTTTACAGGAAGGGAGGGGGATTGAGAGTTAGAAACGCCCATGAGAAACATGGATCAGCTGCCTCCTGCACACCTCCTACTGGGGATGTGCCTGCAACCAAGATACATGCCCTTGACCAGAATCAAAGCTGGGACCCTTCAGTCCTCAGGCCAATGTTCTACCCGCTGAGCCAAACTGGTCAGGGCTAAAATTTGTTGTTGTTTTTTTATTTGTGCTTAAGACTTCAGCACTCCTACTATTTTGCCAGCTCTTCAGGAGTAGGACTGCATTTTTTAAAAATTTGTTTTAGTATATTTTTTATTGACTTCAGAGAGGAAGGGATAGGAAGAGACAGAAACATCAATGGTGAGAAAAATCATTGATCAGCTGCCTCCTGCATGCCCCCGACTGGGGATTAAGCCAGCATCCCAGCCATGTGTCCTGACCAGGAATCCAACTGTAATCTCCTGGTTCATAGGTCAACCAGTGAACCACACTGGCCAGGCTCTTGTCGTTTTTTTTTTGTTTTTTTTTTTTTTTATGTGACAATCTAAGGAAAAAGAGACCCATGCCCCTGACTAGTCAGGGTTTATATGTCTCAAAAATGCTCACAGTACACCAATTGAAAATTGCTGAATTACCTCATTGGTGTTAACAGAAAATTTTAGACTTGTTCATTCAGATTATATTTCTGGAGGGAAAACCAAGATGGTGGCTGCCTTCCATAACCACAACTAAAATACATAACAATCATCATCCAGAACCTCAGGAAAGCTGGCTGAGTGGAAGCACTACATCTAGAGAGGTCAAGAAGAAACCTCATTGAGCCTGGTAGGAAGTTCAGAGGCGTGGCATGGCTGGGTGTGCCGCCTTTTTGATCGGGAGGGAGACACAAGCTCTCACTTGCTCTGAGTTCCATAGCCGGGCGAGACTCAGGCGGACCCAAACACATACGAGGAGAAACTGCTATCTGGCATTGGGGCAGGAATGTGGGGGTGGCTTTCTCCCAGACAGAGGTGCTTGCTACAGTCGTTCTCATGCTAGGATGCCAGGGTTCATGTCCCAGCCTTACAAAGGGTTCTACAATCTGGAGAAAGGGGCTGATGGTTCAAGAGGAGGCCAAAGATGAAAGATAATTTTGAAAGGCATTGGGGGTCAGAGGAGCTTCAGATCAAGGAGCTAGAAGACTACCTCCTTGTCTAGGACCCTTGCTTTTATTAACACAATTTGTCCTAAGGCAAGGTGGAGATATACACTTCAAAGGGTAGGGTTTCAAAGGGTAGAATACAGAAGCATTGTCAGATCATTGTCAGATTGGGGGAATAGCCTCCAGCTGTTCAGGTGTTTGGCCAACAGGAGGCAATAAAATGCCCTGAACTATCTGGCAGCAGGCAATCCTATTCAGGTTTGGGGGAAGTGCTGTTTAGCCGTTTCCAACAGATAAACTAGATTTGACTCAACCCTTGTTGAGCTCCTCCAAGCTTCACCAACCTTTTGATGAAACTCTTGTAATTATTACATGCTGGAATTGGTTCCCAGCACTGGGACCTCCCCAGCCCAGGGCTGACTAGCAGCCATTACTGTTTGCTCCACCCTGGAGATTCCATGAGACCCCGCCCTATCCAATTTACAACCTCACCCAAGCTGAGCACAGAGGCTTTTGAATATGAATGGCCTGGCCTTTCTTAGCCTAAAACCTGACAAATGAACTACAGCTGGGTCGGGGAGCCCCAAAGCTAGCAAAAGAAAGCCTAAGGCTACACCAGCACCAGCCAGTCTTATTTTACAGCTTAGGCTTGTCTGGGTACTCCCAAACCCGATATAAAGAGAAGGATCTCTCTGTAGCTCCTGCTGGGTGGCCTCAAGCAGTGGCTGACTTTGTACCTCCTTAGAGACACAAGAGGCAGTGTACCCAGTGGTCAATGAGAGATCATACTAGATTACAACTCTTCACATCCATACGTGACCCATCAAGGGGTGGCTGATCCATCATTCTTTCTCATCATTGATGTTTCTATTTCTCTCTCCCTCTCCTTTCCTCTCTAAAATCAGTAAAAATATATATATATTTTAAAAAGAGAATCTTCTAGAAACCTCTAGGGAACTTAGTGAGACCTTCAAGGATCTTAGTAAGAATGCCCAAAAAATGGAAAAGGACTAGTCATAAATTAAGCATACACATACTGAAATAAAAAATAATATACAGAGATTCAACAGTAGACTAAAGGATCCCAAGAATCAAGTCAAAGATTTTTTTAAATATATTTTATTGATTTTTTACAGAGAGGAAGGGAGATGGGATAGAAAGTCAGAAACATCAATGAGAGACATCAATCAGCCGCCTCCTGCACGCACCACAGTGGAGATGTGCCCACAAGCAAGGTATATGCCCCTGACTGGAATCGAACCTGGGACCTTTCAGTCCGCAGGCTGACGCTCTATCCACTGAGCCAAACTGGTCTCGGCCAAGTCAAAGATTTGAAATACAAGGAAGCAAAAAACACCCAACCAGAAGAGCAAAAAGAAAAAAGAATCCAAAAATATGAAGATAGTGTAAGGAGCCTCTGGGATAACTTCAAGTGTACCAACATCAGAATTATGGGGGTGCCAGAAGAGAGAGAGCAAGATACTAAAAACCTATTTGAAGAAATAATGACAGAAAACTTCCCCCACCTGGTGAAAGAAGTAGCCTTACAAGTCCAGGAAGCACAGAGAACCCCAAACAAAGGAATCCAAAGAGGACCATACCAAGACACATCATAATTAAAATGCCAAGGGCAAAAGACAGAGAGAGAATCTTAAAAGCATCAAGAGAAAAACAGTTAATTACCTACAAGGAAGCACCCATATGATTGTCAGCTGATTTCTCAACAGAAACCATGCAGGCCAGACCCGAGTGGCAAGAAATATACTAAGTGATGAATAGCAAGAACCTACAACCAGAATACTCTACCCAGCAAAGCTATCATTCAGAATTGAAGGGCACATAAAGAGCTTCACAGATAAGAAAAAGCTAAAGGAGTTCATCACCACCAAACCAGTATTATATGAAATGCTGAAAGGTACTCTTTAAGAAGAGGAAGAAGAGAAGAAGGTAAAGATAAAAAATGATGAACAACAAAATGACAACAAATACATATCTATCAACAAGTGAACCTAAAAATCAAATTAATAAAAAAATCTGATGAACCGAATAAACAGGTGAATGTAATGGAATCAGGGTCATGGAAAGGGAGCAGGCTGACAATTCTTGGAGGGAAGGGGGAAGAGATTGGACATGTATATATGCATGTATACAGTACCTATGGACATGAACAGTGGGGTATGAACCGAGTGGAGGGGAGCTATGGGGGGAAAAAAGAGGACATCTGTAATAATCTGAACAATAAAGATTAAAAAAAAAAGATTATATTTATGGGAGAGGTTAAAACCGCAATTAGATCAGATAGTAAATATAGGTTTGGCATTATGTAGGACTTTTAGAAGAGTGATGCCATTTTGGGTCTGTGGTTTTTTTCCTTACCAGTATCCTTAAAAATTCCTTTGAGGGACTCTTGTCCCCTTCCCACATGTCTTCCATAAATTTCCATCTTTACATATAAAAAAATAATTCCTTGGAAGTGAAACAGGAAAATTGGGCTGGAACGTGGGGTGTTCCTCTGGGCAGGCTGGTATCTGGGCTCTTGTCTGGTGGAGATGAAGAATGAAACCATGATCTCGTAAAAGGTGGAAATGTATTGAGAAACAAGCACAGACTCCCACACGGGAGGGGGAAGGAGTCCCCCTGAGTCCCTTTTGTTCATGGTTTATAAATACTGCAGTTCTTTGTGCCTTGACATCCCCTCTGATTGGTCATTATCCCTTCTGCTTTGGTCACTATAGCAACTTCAGAGCTCCAACCTCACTTGAAGTAAAGCATCCATCTTACATAAAAACTGCTGTTTGAAATTTTAATCCTGCTATTTTGGTTTCTGTAAGTGCTTGCTTGCTTAAATAGTAAGGAAAGTAAGACTACACCCATTTCAGAGAGGCCATAAACTATGCCCCAGACAGACTTGTCAGGGCTGGCACCAGGACAGGCCTTGAGATATGTTTTCATGGTCCTTTCCCAGAACACAGGCCTTCTTTCCCAGAAGGCCCTGAAGTCTCATTCCAAATTTGGGAGACAAAGGACTGGAAAAAGTGTAAATAATGAAAGTTTCCTCCATGTTGGGGAGTCCAGTATTTGAAAGACACATTTTTCTCTGGGACTGCATGTAATAAAATATAACTCCCTTTCTCTAAGTGTGGCTTGGTTTTCTCTGGTCTTCTGTAACAGAGGTCTGTGAGGGTCTCTTCATCTCCCTTATTGTTTTCCCATTCCCTCTGGGCTTTCTTCTTCCCCCTCTGAATAGGGGTTTCCTTCCCTTTATTCTGTAAACGTGTAACTTCTGCAGCTCCCTTATTCTATGCAAATGTCCCTTCTGCAGCTCGCACCTCCCTTGTTTTATGGAAATGTACCTTCTGCTGTTTCCAGCTCCTTTATTCTATGGAAATGTGCCCTTTGCAGCTTTGTAGCCCTGTGCTCTTTTCCATGGACCTCTGAATTTCTAATATTTTCTAAACCTGCCTATTTTACCCCTAAAATCTCCTTTTAGAAGAGTAAAATAAATCCCACAGAGGAGGGCAGCTTCAGGAGAGGGC
Source organism: Lasiurus borealis (assembly GCA_004026805.1). Classification (NCBI taxonomy): domain Eukaryota; kingdom Metazoa; phylum Chordata; class Mammalia; order Chiroptera; family Vespertilionidae; genus Lasiurus; species Lasiurus borealis. The sequence goes on along the minus strand of PVJN01006035.1, from coordinate 56,554 downwards.
ATTTGGAGGCAACCAGGTCAGCAGGAGAGGGCAATTAGGGGCAACCAGGCTGGCAGGAGAGGGCAGTTGTGGGTGATCAGGCCAGCGGGGAAGGACAGTTGGGGGCGATCAGATTAGCAGGTGAGCAGTTAGGGATCAGTCAGGCTGGCAGGGAGTGGTTAGGGGGTGATCAGGCTGGCAGGTAGAAGCAGTTAGGGGCAATCAGGCAACCAGGCAGGTGAGTGGTTGGGAGCCAGCAGTCCCGAATTGTGAAAGGGATGTCTAAACTGGCAGTCAGACATCCCCAAAGAGATCCCATATTGGATAGTGCAGGCTGGGCTAAGGGACATCTCCCTCTCCCCAGTGCATGAATTTTATGCATCAGGCCTCTAGCTTAGGTAAATAGGTCTTGCAAGACCAGATAATTAAGGAAGGGGCAGTGAGTTGATTATCAGCTAGCAAGAATGTACATTAGGGATACTGATTAACTAGGTACAGAGTTAGGCTGTTTACTCTGTACCTAAAAAACAAAAATGTTTATTTTCCTTATCATAGGCACATGAGCAGTGGAAGTTGGGGTGGCACAGGGGAGGTGCAGGTGCTTGCCTATCAATCTAGCCTGAGGAGCAATGGATTGACCATTTGGTGGACCCATCAGAAGCACACAAAATCCTGAAAAGTTAATTGGTCAATTTGAAGAAACTCTTGATTAAAATCCCAAGTTCTCTCAGTCTTGTTAGCTCTTGCTCTGTGACCCGCACTTGCTCGTGTGCTCACCTGTTCTCTCTTCATAGCTACATACACTGAGTGGCCAGATTATTATGATCTCTAAATGCATAATAATCTGGCCTCTCGGTGTATATCCTATATAATAAAAGGCTAATATGCAAATTGTCCCCTTGACCAGGAGTTCAACCAGCAGGCAGGCCAGCCAACTACCCATGTCCCCTCTCCCTGGCCTGGCTGGCCAGACCCTACCCATGCACAAATTCATACACTGGGCCTCTAATATATATATAATAGAAACCTGGTGCATGAAATTCATGCACTGGGATGGGGTGATCCCTCAACCTGGCCTGCACCTTCTCTCAGTCCAAGACCCCTTGCTCCTCACCCATGTTCTCACTGCTCCTTATCACTTTGTTTGTTGTTGCTTAGTGCTGCCATGAAGGTAGGAGAGGCTTCTGCCACTGCCACTATGCTCACCAGCCATCGGCCGAGAGTCCGGCTTCTGGCTGAGCAGTGCTCCCCCAGTGGAAGTACATTGCCCACCAGGGGACAGCTCCTGCATCGAGTGTCTGCCCCCTGGTGGTCAGTGCACATCATAGCAACTGGTTATTCTGCCGTTTGGTCAGTTTGCAGATTAGGCTTTTATTATATTCGATATTGAGTGGCCAGATTATTATGCACTCAGAGATCATAATAATCTGGCCACTCAGTGTATATGGTCCCTAGCAGTCATATGGCCCATGGCTGTGTGGACCCCACTTGCAATGGACTGCCTCTGGGAACATAAACTAAGCTAGCCAGACACTGGACGGGACTAGACTTTAGCATGGAGCAGAAGCTATGGGCAGTGGCCTTCATTCTGGCCCTGTTGAACCTAAGACTGGACTTCTTCCATAGAAAGGAACTTGGAGGGGAACCCCTTAATTTTACCTTATCAATAAAGCTTTCCACAAAACCCCATCCTCTTGTGGGGGCCTCTGGAATTTCTTTTCCTCTTGATACCCCAAAAACTTCACTTCTACTGATAACAATAGGCTGCCTTCTCTGTGCGTTGGGCAGCAAGACCTTGCTTGGTAACAAATGGAGTTTCTCAGTCCACAACCATGAGTATGGAAGAAAATGGGGCAGGAACATAACGGTGAATGGAGAGACAAAACAACTTAAAGGACAATGAAATAACTTAGTGGTTCTAGTCTCAACATTTTAAAAGACAGGAAAAGTCTCTGTAAAAAATCAATAAAATATATTTTTAAAAAATTACAAAGGGAAAAGGGATTGGAGAGAAACCTATACTTTGAAATATTTTAAAAGACATATTAACCAGTTATATTGTGTGGAACTTACTTGGATCATATTTTTTTTTTTTGGTCTTTTTTTTAATTTAATAAATATTGTTCAGGCTAAAATAAATAAATAAATAAATAAATAAATAAATAAAAGACAGGAAAAGTATTTTTTTTTAATGGAAAAAAAAATAGCAATTGTCATTTTTAATAAGCCAGGAAGTAAGTTGGTTGTGAAATCATTCTTAAGCATAAAATCTGGTTTACACATTTTGAAACCTAAGAAAGGCTTGAAAAAAGATAATGTATTGAAATTCATGGGTAGAAGCAATTATCCTTTCTGCTCTCTCTTCTTTCTTTTGCTTTCCTTTATCTCCACTCTCTAAGAAGCATAGTGCCTTAGGATCTCTAGTGGTATATCTCAATCCTGGGTATTTGTAGGTCCTTATGTTCTGGGTGACGGTGTATGTGGTTATGAGGGTGTATGTCTGGGTGAGAGGGAACCTTGAGGAAACTGCTGCTAGGCTCATTGTCAAGGTTCCACGGTTGGACTTCACAAGATAGCCTTTAACCCAGTTTCTATATTTGGAATCTTGGCTTCAAAAATGTCCTTCCAGGGCCTCTTGGTCAAGTTGGCTTTGGGCTTGCTAATTCTTTCTTTTCTGTTAACTATGGTTTTGGTTTTTCCTAAGGACAAACCAGAGAAGGTAGTGCATTGAAAGGCTAGTATATGAGATAAGATACGGCTTGAAGAAAAGTGATTTGCAAGCACCCTGCACACATTTCGGAAGCAAAATATCCGTTAATTGTCTTTCCCCCAAAATGCATTTGGTCCACTGCTGCAACTCTTGGTCTTTGAGTCCAGTGTCACTTTTTCCCTATTTAAGGCACTCAGAAACCTTTCCATTCCTCACTCTGGGAGATGGTTGTTATGAAAATAAGTGCCAGAAGGATCTTATTTGGAGCAAAAGCCTCTCAATGCTCTGGTTCATGCTTTTAAAGACAGAGGTAAGGGGGTGTGCCCGGGTTCATGCTCCCCCCCGCCCAACCCCCAAACATGCTACCTTTGCTCTTCAAACCTGTGTTGTAGATTACTACCAATAAAGAAGTCCTGTGTTGAAAAAGACCAAAAAAAAAAAAAAAAAAAAAGAAAGAAAGGAAGAAAGAATGAAAGACAGAGGAAAACTGTAGTCTTAGCAATGGTAATCTCAGCCAGACCATCTTGTCTTGCCATTCAGTATTAACTGTACATTCAAATGTCAAATCCTATAGCTGCACCTTAGAGTTTTCTACTCATCATTGTGGCGATTCAAGTAATACAATATCAGGTGATATCATTGTGGTAAATTGTGTAAATTAAAGGAAGTTTCCTCATACTTAATTTATCTGTAAGTTAATCAGACCTTGAATTAACTTACAGAAACTTACTGAAATCACTGGGTTGATTAAAAATGAATATTGCATATTTATCCTGAAAAATATTTACCCTTTCCTCACCCCTTACCCCTAAAGGCTACCAGAAAAGATTTCCTAAGGAGTGATCCCAGAATATAAAATCTTGCATTTTTTGTTTCAGAAAAGAAACTGAGATATTAATTTTTGAGAGGAAATAGAGGGGAAATTTTCAAAGTGTCCAGTTCTTGATATTATTCACCAGTCATGAGAACTTGGACATGTACTAGTAAATCTAATCTTCAGTTACCTCATTGGCAAAGTAAAAATATTATCTGCCTTACCTGCTTCACATCATGGCTTTGGGGATGTGTATAAAAACCATTTTATAAATGATAAAATGTAACACTTGTTTGTACTTTAGAATGTAAACCCTAGCCAGTTACAAACAGATATTTATCTATTTACTTTTTTTCTTTTGGTCAACTCAGTTCCAAAAACTCCCACACAAAGCAATGTACGTGCCTTAATGCCCACCCTGCACATTCCATTTTAACATTCTCTCTGTCTTGTCTGGAGATACATCTTTATAATCACTTCCTTTTCCCATTGACTTTTCAATAAAATATTTTAATTATATGACATTTTGGTTAATATTTTTTTATATTTACCTTTTACTAAGACATTTCCATGTACATCGTTTTGCTTTTTCAAACTGCCTGTTTCTAATAGCAAGAGGTTATTTGCGAACCCAGCCCACCGTAACAATTCTTCGCGTCCTGGCCAAATGAATTGAATCATCCCAAATTCTCTATAAAAGTCTCAATTTAAACAGTGGCAGGTCCCCATATCCCTAGGCTTATTTTTTTAATTGGCATTTTAAACAGAGTGCTACCTTTTCTAGCCTTACTTTATGCCACAGAAAGACTGTTTCACTTAAAACTCCAATGTACAATCTCCAGGCAGATTAGTGATATGAAAAACAACAAAAGCTCTCTTGGGTATTAGATTTTTATTCCAATTTGATTGACATCCCAATAGAAATTACAAAACGTATTCGCCTCTTCATTTTTAAAATGTGGCTTAAAAATCTTAATGCAAACTATTAAACATGACGGATTTGCAGGTAAAAATGGGCTAGGTGCTTGAAGAAACACGCTCTTAAAGAAGTTTTTAAGCCACCGTTTTCTACCTCCACACCAAGGATAACCTTCTAATGTGTGATGAGCCTGCTGTCATAGCAGGAGAGCACTGAGACGTAACAAAAATTCGTGGCGCTCCTCCAGGCCCAGACTCGGATCCCTCTATGCCTTCTCATAGTGGCGAACAGCAACCACGTCACCAAAGGTAAGAGTCTGAAAGGTCAAAAGATAGCCGAGTCATTTTACAGGAACTTGCGCAGCTGAAATTTTTTAAGATTATCAGATAGCCCGGCCGGTGTGGTTCAGTGGTTGAGTGTCAACCCATGGTTGTCAGTTCGATTCTGGTCAGAGCACATGCCCTGGTGTCAGGGTCAGTCCCCAGCAGGGGGCAGGCAAGAGGCAGCTGATGGATGTTGATGTTTCTCTCTCAATGATGTTTAGATCTTTCTCTCTCCCTATCTCTCTCTCTCTAAAATTAATAAAAACATATTTTTAAAAAAGATTACTATGTATGTGATTTAATAACATGCAAAAGAATAGTGGCATTTAGCCCTAACCAGTTTGGCTCAGTGGATAGAGCGTCAGCTTTTGAGGATTGAAAGGTCCCAGGTTTGATTTCTGTCAGGGGCATGTACCTAGGTTGCGGGCACATCCCCAGTAGGAGTTGTATAGGAGGCAACTGATGGATGTTTCTAACTCTCTATCCCTCTCCCTTCCTCTCTGTAAAAAAAAATCAATAAAATATATATTTTTAAAAAGAATAGTGGCATTTACAAACATTAAGTGCTACATTAGTTTTTTCTTTCTTAAAATGAAATCAAACTCTTATATTCAGTGAGTAAATAATATGTACATATAGTTCATGTCCCAAAAAGGAAAAAGAAACAAAAACTAAGATTAACTATCCAGATTCAGGTCAAAAGAATTTCTTTTGTCTTAAATTATCAGAGTAATTGGAGCAAATTTGCTACCTACTATGAAAGTAAATGGAATTTATAGTAGGTTTTCTTTTTCTTTGATATGTTTTTATTGATTCTTTTATTGTTTGGAGGATATATATATATATATATGCATATATATATATATATATATATATATATATATATATAAAATTGATTTCAGTGAGGAAGGAAAAGGGGGAAAGAAATAGGACTAGCAATGATGAGAGAGAATAATTGACTGGCTGCCTCCTGCATGCCCCCTACTAGGAACTGAACCCACAATCCAAACATATGCCCTTGACTGGAATCGAATCTGGGACCCTTCAGTCTGCAGGCCTAAGCTCTATGCAATGAGCCAAACCAGCTAGGGCTATAGTAGGTTTTCATAATAATTTTCAATTCATGACCTAGATAACTTTTGAATAGTTATTTGGTCATGCCCAAATCACTTGGGCAAATGGTATTCGTTCCAAAATCAGCAGGAAAAGGTAAATGTGCAAACATTCTCTTTGCTTTGACTGTCATGCCTTAGCCTGTGTGAACCTTAGTGATTAAGTGGACCACACGTGGAACAAGAGCTCCTATGTCAAATCCAACTTGAAGAATTGCTATAAAACCTCTTTACAGAATTTAGGGTTTTTAATGGTTATTATTTTCATGTATGGATCTGATTTTTAAGACTAGAGTATGCCCTTATTTATCATCCATTGTCTTAATCATTTTTTTGGAACTTGACTTTGCCTGTCACAGTCAGATTGCCAAAGCTAAGCTATTTACTTTTCTATAGGGGAGGGAGCAGGGAGGAAAGAGAATGGAGATAAAAGCAGAAAGGAAAACTCAGATTGAATTTTTCAGAAATGAATCCTTTCTTTTGGTGATCACTGCAGACAAATGTGGGCAAATATTTGTTAGCCTGAAAGGAAAACTGTCCCTCTGCTCCCCACTCCCACCTATGAAAAGAAGTGAGTATGTAAACCCCGTATCCCAATCTTGAACAGCAATCATTGCCGTGGAAGGAAAGAGAGTAAAAACAACAGTCACTTGTTGTAAAGCAACCCATCCCTCCAAAAAAGCAAAACGACACATTGATTATTCCAATGTGATCAAAATACCATTACTCAGTTCACACACATGCGTGCACGCGCATGCGCGCTCCCACACACACACACACACACACACACACACACACAGGTGTCTGGGATGCCAAATTAAGGCATAATATTTTCCCCAGTTTATGATGTTATACATCATTAATTATTTTTAACTATTTTCTAATTTTTTAATTTTTACTTGACTACTAGTTTTGAATAGGTACTTGTAAAAGGTACCTTTTAAAAGACTGGAAGTAACATCAAAATGGTTCTTTCTGAGAGGAAATTAGAAAGAATTTTTTAATTTTTGTCATGTTCTTGTGTTATAGTCTAAAATTATCTGCACTGAACTCAGGTAACTTTTACAAACTAAAATATAAAGTTTTTGAAGATCTTTTATTTATTACAGGAATTATAGAGTAATTTTTTTGAGGATTCGGTAAGGTTGATATTCTTATAGGAATATCAGTCATCTTTATATAGTTTTTATGATTGTTTTATTTATTTATATATTTATTTATTTATTTTAATATATTTTTTTGTTGATTTTCTACAGAGAGGAAGGGTGAGGATAGAGTTAGAAACATGGAGAGAGAGACATCGATCAGCTGCCTCCTGCACACCCCCTACTGGGGATGTGCCCACAACCAAGGTACATGCCCTTGACCGGAATCAAATCTGGGACCATTCAGTCTGCAGGCCGACGCTCTATCCACTGAGCCAAACTGGTTTCGGCTGATTGTTGGTTTTATAGAGAGATTTTATTTAAGGATCAGGCATTCATAGTAATCCTACAAAAATTCTTTTCACAAACATATTTTTTCTTTTTCTATCATGAAAGAAGCAGAACTGAGGAAATAATTAGCTAGGATCTCTTTATTGCTTCTGCTTTATAGGTGCTTAGAGAACCTTGCTAATCACTTAATGTTATTAAAGAAGAAAGGGGGGAGGGAAGAGAAGGATGGAGGGAGTGAAGGAGAGGAAGGGGAGGAGGAGAGAGACAGAGAGGAGGGAGGAAGAGGAAAGGAGATGAGAAAAGGGGGAGGGGGAAATATCAGGAAGAAGGAAGGGGGAACTGCCATTACTCACCATAACCATTTTGCCATCCTTAATTTCTCTTACAAAACTTGTTTCTTTGCCATCCCATTTCTGCACGTGAACGAGCTTGTCTCCATCCAGGCTAACAACAGACTGAGAGCAATCACAAAGAGCAGAGCATAGAAACAGTTACAGATCCAGTTTCCGATATAAAAGTCAAAGGAAGGAATTTTTGAAAGAGTTGTAGAACTGAACATAGCATGTCCAACGAATTAATGAATCAGTACCGTATCCTGTGTTGTTTCTGGCATCATTACTATGCACACTCTAATAACTCATCATCGGATTGAAATGTGTACACTTAGATGCAAAAAACGTCGTATGTTAGAAATAAAAATTCTGAGCAGGTGCTTTCGGACTAGTCAAATTCCTTTAAGCAAAGCCTTGGCGTGAGGTAAGCTGTTTATTCAATCTGAAGCAATCAGAGAGAGTAAATAAAGCGCAATCATTCTTTCAAGCAAATGCTATCGACTGCTTTTTGAAAAACAGGTTTAATATGTCACGTGAAAACACATGGTAAAAAAAAACAAATTAATTCGAGTTTGGAGTTACAGCAGGTACCCGTTTCTCAGAACATAACCTATGCCCGCGAGAAGGCAAAATCAACCCCGATAGCCTTCTTTGTGAACAGAAATACCGAGAACATTCTTCACTTTCCAACATCTTTACTTTCCAAAAAAAGATGCACAATAGAACATTCAGATTGATTTACGTTAAAAACAAGGAATCTCTTTCTTTACCCTCCTCCTCTCCCCCCAGCCCACCCATCCTCCCCCTGGACAAGTGGCTTCTTACCTTGCAGTTTCTGTCATCTGCAGTGGTTTCCTCAAACTCTTCTCCCAGGTGGAAGCTAATCTCCGTGTTCTTGAAGGTGCTTTGAGTCCGGATCACCACCTGGTCCCCCTCCTGACTGATGATGACGGTGGGTTTGGTCACGTTCCCCACCTGCCGAGTGGCGAAGCCCACCCCTGAAACGGCAAAGGGAAGCGGTATAGACAGCGGCTTCCAAAACAGCTCCCACCGCTGAGCCCGCTCCCCTGGTGTGGAAATCAGGCCCTGAAGGAGAGCTTTCATTCGAGCAGGTCTGGGTTCAGCCCATTCATCACACAGCACAGCTACTGCCCCCTAAAAATAGAGAGAGGCGACAGGAGTGGCTGCCGAAGAGAAAGCGACATTGCAGACCATGGGGGCCACCGGCCACCGTGACTCGGCCCTGGGGGAGAAAGCAGGCAACTTCCACCTGCAAAAGCCATTTCCTGGGAAAGGCACGGCCTCGGGAATGGACATTCTGTTGACATGGGGTCTGCCTTTGTCACTTGCCAGTCTAATGGGTGAAAAATAAACAGGCAAGTGTCTGAAGCTGTAGGTTAAGAGGAGAAGATATTTTTAAATTAATAATTAATTTATTTTTAAAATTTGTTTTATTTTTGTTTTTTCCCTATTGCCCTCCCCAGCCCTCCCCACCCCCTGGTACATGCCCTCACCCATCTCTCCCCCACTCCCCTCCAATGCCCTGTATCCACTGGCCATGCCCCCACACACATGCATACAAGTCCTTCAGTGGATCTCCTACAGCCCCCTTCTCCCTCCTCCTCAACCTCCCCTGCCTTCCCACCGGAGAAGGTAGAGTATCTTTACCCACCCAGAGCCTTCATGTACTCATCGAAGTTCTGGCTGTCCGTCAGCTTCCAGGTGGCACAGAAAGCCTCCACCATCCTGGCCCTTGCCCGTGAGCTCTGAAAGCAGAGGAGAGAGACCCCAGCAAGGATCTGTGAACCCCAGCGTCAGAAGACCACCCCCTGGCACCTCCTAGCAGCTCCTGGCACCTTCTTATTTGGAAAAGAGGCGGGCGCAAAGCCAAGGACTTACATTGCAAATGCACCCCCTCCGGCGTCCTTCCCTGGAGGCTGTGGCAGGGGGAGAGGGGGGGGGGGATGGGGTGGGAGGCTCAAGCGAGGAGGTTCCAATCCGCTCTGCCATTGGCCGCGGCCACTGGGTTAGCAGAGCCGGCCAGGTCCTCCCAGGCCTCACGCTGCGGCTCTGCGAGGGTTCAATGGGGCTGGGAGCGGGGCCCAGGGGGAAGCAGGGAGAGGGGTCTTTCAGGCCCAGCTCGCACCCTTGGCAGTGGCAGCCTCAGGCTGTGCGGGGAGAGAAAGACATGCACAATGGAACATTCAGATGGGTTTCCGCTCCTGGCAGAGCGGGTTCCAGCAATGAGGACCCCTCGAATGAAAGCACTGAAATGCCAGACTTTGCGGACAAAGGAGGCTGGATGGGGTCTTTTGCTTCCTCCCATACTTACAGGAAGAGCAGGACACCAGCGAGGCTGTGCCAGCCGAGGAGGAGAAGAGGCGGGGAGGTGGTAAATGCCTCCCTGGACTGTGCAGCTCCAAGGCCATTCTGAGGACCAGAGGGACACTAACTAGTGTTGGCCTCTTCCCAACCCAAACTGAATGACTGTAAAGATGCCCTTGTTCTTTCTAAGAAAATGTGAGGACCAGACCGAGTGAAGGGTATGGTTTGGATTCACTAATGAGGTGTAAAAAAAAAGGAAATAGTGGTGTGTGTTTTTTTTTTCCTCTTTCAACAGATTATGGACATGGAAATTAACAGATTAATCCACATGGAAAAACTGGACCGAAGACCATTTAGTAGGGTTTTTTTTAAGTAGCCTGCACTGCAGAACTTTTTATTTCTCTGAGGCTACCATGACATGCATGCAATGTACATCTGAGCTAGGAGTTAGCAGTAGAGAGGGCAGGAAATGGAGGGGCAGGCAGACTCAGAAGAGCTTTGGCCTCACTTTGTCCTGGCTCAGGGCACCCCAAGATTGGCAAAATGCCTTGAGGATTCCGAGCAGAGTATTTAAAGAAGTTCTCAGAACCCCCTCCTCTTCACCAGAGGTCCTTCCTGCTTTACTAGTGTCGACTCTGGATAAACAGCAGGCTCCCGCCTGCTTTTCAGCACAGGGGAATCTGGTTTGGCAATCCCTGCTCTTCCCTGTCCTCCCATTGAAACTTGGTTCACACCAAATACAGGACAACACATCTTATCCCAACGGCCAGCTCCACTATTCTACTTCAGTGCCTTAAAGGAATCTCAAAGGTGCTCATCCTATCTAATAAAGAGGGAATATGCTAATTGACCCTCACACCATTGCAGAGATGATGGTGCCCACAGCTAATAAGGAGGGAATATGGTAATTGACTGCCACGCCCTCAGAGATGGCAGCACCCACAGCCACAAGATGGTGGCATCCAGTCCCCTCAGTCCCCCAGCCATCCAGGGCCGACCAAGGCACAGGCAAGCCTCAGATGGCAGCTGAACCCGCCCAGGGCTGCACAAAACTCAAGTAACCAGGGCCGGCCAAGGCTTGTGTTGCTGGAGTGGCAGCAGCAGAGGTGTGAGGGAGCATCACCTTCTCCTGATCACCAGGTCGCCTCCCACCTGTGAGGGCTCCCAGACTGTGATGGTGGCAGGCTGAGCTAAGGGAGCCCCCTCCAGTGCATGAGTCTTCATGCATCAGGCCTCTGGTATAACATAAACTCAATCTTCCACCCACCTGGTCTGACTCCCGGCTTCCCCGTGTTTGTGAATGGCATCCTCATCCACCCGACTGCATAAACCAGAAAACCTGGAATCATTTCCAACACTTTACCCTCTGAAACCAAAGTCAATGGCAAGGCCTATCCATTTTGCTTCCTACCTTGTTGTTCTCCCTTATCTCCACAACCACCATCTCTGTTCAAACAGCAACACTCTTTTACTGGTCCTGTGGCAACAGCCTCGGAACTGTTTTCTCTGCAGCCACTCCTGATCCCCAGTCCTTCCAGGGCACGGAGGCCTCCAGGACCTTGGAAAATACAAATCGGCATTTTCCTGGTGACTGATGGTGCTGAGCACCTTGTCGTGTGCTTTTCTGATGGGTAATATATCTTCTTTGGTGACGTGACTGTTCAGATATTTAGTTTATCTTTAATTGCATTACAGTGGTACCTCAAGATACGAGTTTAATTCCTTCTGTAACCTTGAGGCGTGGTAAACTGGTGGGTTGTGTGCAGCCAGCCAAGCCACGAAATTACTCCTATCTCAAATGTTGCTCGTATTTCAAAGCAAAAATCGCTTGCTCAATGGCTCGTATCTCAAAAATCTCGTATGTTAAGGCACTTGTATCTCGAGGTACCACTGTATTTGTCTCCTTACTGAATTTTCAGTTTCCTTTATATATTTTTTTTATAAAAGTAATTTGTTGAATATGTGTTCTTAAATTTTTTTTTCTTTTCATTTTCTCAATTGTGATAATGGTTTCTTTCATTGGTATGCCAAAATTTATCAGGCAACTAACTTATGTCGGTTATACCATAGTAAAGGTATTTTTAAAGTTCTAAATCTTATCTTGTCCTTCTCCTGCTTCAGCTCAAAATGACTTTTTCCTGCTCTCAGTTAAAAAAAAAAATTTTTTTTTCAAATGTTGCCTAACCCAGGCCTGCCCCCAACATCTGAAGGGCTTGGAGTAAGAATCCAAACAGAGGTTCACATGCCATATGTTTAAACAGCAAAAGCTGTCGATCAAAGGATCCTGAGGACTGGCCTGAGGTCCCAGCGCGGACTCAAAGCCTATCCCTTCAATCCCCCCACCCCCACCCCTTCCAACAGGCCACGCTGAGGCTCCCTGCAGGACTGAGCGTTAATACAGACCTGTGGGAGGGGAGGGGTAAGGGGGAGGGGGAAAGGGGGGCGGGGAGGGCATGCAGGAGCGTGACTGGAACCCAGGGTTTCCAGCAGTACCTGGAAGGCCACTAAACCTAGGATTGGGACTTGGATTTATGCTAACCTGAGTCTGAAGATGCCAGAATCCACCATGAAAAGTCTAAAACTATATTCAAACTGGCATTATTCAAGCCTTTGAGCCAAGTCCCTGAAGCTATGAACTTTTTATAAATTCTCTTTTCTTGCTAAATCTAGATGACTAATTTATTTATGCAGCCCATTCTCTATGCCAGAGGTTCTCAGACCAATTCATTTTGTTACATCGAAGTATTCTTATATGTTCTATTTAATGTAACATGTTTAAACTGCAGAATATTTAAGTATTATTCTAAAATATAATACATTATTTATTTTTCATAGTCCCAAAATTTAAGATTGTCAAGAATAGGACCCATCTGATAGAAATTTTCATCTTAGCTCCTTATGGATTGTGGTGCTGAAATATTTGTTCATGTTCATTTCTTTCTTTTACTCTTTAGAAAAGGAATACGAGCTGATGATATATTTATACTAACTTAAAGCACATATTCCTGTAATTCTGATTCTTTCATACTTTACATAAAATGTAAAACCCCAGCAATTCAGAGACAGGTTTTTTTTGTATGTTAATTTAGGAATAAGTGGAAGAAATTTTTGCTATACAGATTTCTATAGTAGAAATTTTAGGAAAAGCCACTTAACTATTTTGTAATTCTCTGAATTGACACATTTAACCTTGCTATTTTCAATTATTTATGAGGCAATAGATTCATACCTAAAATGGTTGCTTTCAAATGGTAGGTTGCTCTGGTTATTGAAGATTTTAATAAAAGAACAAGTGAAATAATAGAGAAGACTGTGTTGTGTTAAGAAGGATTAAACTAATAATTCCCCCACCCCCAATTTTTCTAAATCTAGGAGCAACTTATGATTTTGCTGTGGCTTTTATAATATAAATATACCTACAGGTTTAAAAAAGGAGAGATTATGATATAATAGAAATAAGGACTCTAAGTAATCCATTGTAAATACGTTCTAATAGTGAAATAAAAGCAATAAATAAAGAGAAAATTGCTTTGACAGATCTTGGCAAAATTTTCATCTGGGGCTGAATCTTTTGGAACCTGCTTTATGGCAATTCTTACTTTTTTAAGAAAACAGAGGGTATTCATAAATTTGTATCACTTCTCTTGAGCAAACTAAGCCAAACAAGAGTTTGCTCAAGAGCAGTGATACAAATTTATTAATATCAACAACACTATTTCTTACAAAATATGCAAGGATCTGTACCAAGAGAGGTTGAATGACATTCAAAGCATTTGCCTGAGGTTCTTTTTCTTACTAAATTACACAATGAAAAGGGCAATAGAACATTTCCATAACTGGAAATAGGTAAGTACTCGATGTGATTGCAACTCTCTCATGATAGACAATAGGTAAGATCAGACAGCCCTCTTTTCTGAACAGAGGTACAAACTTACCCATGTGCTCAGCTGTCAGTCATGTCTACACTTACCATACCTCCGTGCCCCAAACAATCAGCAAGCTAAACCAGCTTTAGGTGCCAGGAGTGATGAAGATTCCAGCCTGCAAGCAGAGGGTAACGTGATATTACTAATAGAATTTTGATGGAAGTGTGTGTGGGGGGAGGAATTGCGTGAATGATATGTCTCTTGGTGTTGTGAATTTTTTATATGATTGCACTTATTTATTTTATTTTATTTTTTAAAGAGAGAGATCAATTTGTGGTTCCACCTATTTGTGCACTTACTGTTGCTTCTGTTTGTGCCTTGAGCAGAGATCAAACCCACAACCTTGGCGAATCAGAATGACACTCCAGGGCTATTGCACTTTTTCAAATGTGCAGTGGATCAGAGAGAAGGTGTACCCTCCTGGAGTGGCACACTCTTAAAAAGAGGTGTTTTCTATTGGAGAATGAAAAGCTAATAAAGACAGTACCGACTCTCTTTCCTATGTCCTTCTCATTGGTTTCTATCTTTGTCTTCCTTTCATCTCCCATTGGCTAGGTCAGTGGTCGGCAAACCGAGGCTAGCGAGCCACATGTGGCTGGCTCTTTGGCCCCTTGAGTGTGGCTCTTCCACAAAATACCACTGCCTGGGCGAGTCTATTTTGAAGAAGTGGCAATAGAAGAAGTTTAAGTTAAAAAAATTTGGCTTTCCAAAGGAATTTCAATCGTTGTACTGTTGATATTTGACTGTTGACTAATGACTGTGCCGACCACTGGGCTAGGTATTCCACTCTCCATACTTTCTTGGGCATAACATGTAGAGGAAGTCCTTGACTTGCTCTCTGCAAGCCACTTATATTCCACAGCTCCACCAAGAAAACACCTCTCTCCAGGCCCCTAGTTCATTTAAACTTGCTTTTCATAAGTTATTTCAAATATCACTCCCTCGAGGAAGACTGGATCAGGATCCCAATGATGTCACCCTACGGTTTTATGTCTTTTTAAACATACCGCTATTTTAATTAAATACTTTTTTTAAATGAATTGCATAATATCTTTCTCCCTAATTATAACCTAAGTTTCCTGTGGCGTCTATTTTAGTATCTGCATTCTTTATTCTCTATTGTGCTTTATCTCTATTGTCTAGCACAGTACAAAGTCCACAGTGTTTGTTCAACAAATGTTAAAGGTATCAACCAATGTATAGAGTGCACACACAGAATCAGATGACTTTTTTAAAAGGTAGGAATTTAAACTATGGTGCATATGGTCTTTTTCAAGTTTCTATCCCTTTGCAACATATATAATTTCCCAGTAAGGATATCTAAACCTCTTTCTCACTTGTCATGTTAATTTTGGGAGGAAGATTCGTTGTTTTTTCTTTGAAATACAAGCACACAGAGTAAGTAGACTCAGAAAACATCCAAATGCATGATGGATTTACTAAATGCAAGGAGACTTTTGTGACATGCCATCTATAGGAAACCAGTGCCAATTAGTATGCATGCAAGTTGTTCTTTCAATAAACCCTCCAGTCTGCTTATTAAGGGTTATAATTTATAAATCAAATATTTATAAGATTTTCGTTTCTTTCCTTTCTTTCTCTTTTTGAGAAGTGAGGGCCTTAAAATCTTTGAAGATCTCTGTTG
The DNA here is from genome assembly GCA_004026805.1 of Lasiurus borealis. Lineage (NCBI taxonomy): Eukaryota > Metazoa > Chordata > Mammalia > Chiroptera > Vespertilionidae > Lasiurus > Lasiurus borealis. Next base: position 41,033 of record PVJN01006035.1, on the reverse strand, counting down.
TTAACTCTGCATATGAACTGTCAAAATAAGCTTTGAGTAAGGATTACCAGACAGGCAAGCTATACAAGGAAGGCATTAATCTGGGATTAGTTGGAGATTAAGGAAACTGCTCTAGCTATTTTTAACAGGATAAAATATAGGAAACTCAGTCCTTACAAAATTCTTAGCAGAGTTGAAGAACTAGGTTTTACGCAGAGCTGAGCTTTTGGGAATACTCCCCAACACACCTCCGCACCACAGAAACTGAGCTGTGAAGGAAACAGTTCTCTCTGCTATAATTTCAATGCTGAGGAGCCAGGAAGCTGTTTTTCCACCTGCTGGTTCCAGGAATCCCTGCCTTAGCTGTCTTCCAGGAGTGAGGAAGCTTCACCAGCAATAGTGATTCCAGAGCCAAGCCACCGGAGCCAGATCTCAATAGCAAAATGGATGTCTTGGGTACATTTTCTTTTTCTTTTTTTTTAAATATATTTTATTGTTTTTTACAGAGAGGAAGGGAGAGAGATAGAAAGTTAGAAGCGTCGATGAGAGAGAGAGACATCGATCAGCCGCCTCCTGCACACCCCACAATGGAGATGTGCTCGCAAGCAAGGTACATGCCCCTGAGCAGAATCCAACATGGGACCTTTCAGTCCTCAAGCCGACGCTCTATCCACTGAGCCAAACCAGTCTCAGCTTGGGTACATTTTCTTTCACCACTTAACTGAATTCTGATTTCAAGTCCTACACAAGTGCATATGACAGGCACGACCTAAGTCAAGTTAGGGGTTGGAGGTTTGGGGAATGTTATACTCTCTGTCCTCTCTGCAAAGCGGAGAGGACCACAGGAGCTAGTGGGATCAGAGGTCAGTGAGTCCATCTACCACACCCCATCCACTGCTCAGAGATGACTGGAGATGCTTTAATAAGGACTTTTTTTTTTTAAGGAAAAACAAACAAACAGATCTTCTATGTCTAGAAGCATTCTAGAGAGTAGTTTCTAAAACTGAATGATCCTTATAATCACCTGGGGAGAATCAAAATAATGCAGACTTCAAGGTGATCCAAGAGATTTTGAAATAGGTGTTCTGGGAGAAGGCTAGAATTTATAGTGAAAAAACAAAATTGTAAATTAATATCCTATGCATTCAATGACTGATGAGTTACAAAACAAATAGTATATTCCAGCCTGTCAGAATCATATGAGTACATTTGAATTCAATGCTAAATACAAAATAAGTATAAAAGACCAGTAGAGCGACTAGTTCCTTGACCCTACGCATGATTCCAGGAATGGTGTGTGACTCCTACGTAGGGTGCCTCCACAGTAAAAATAATGGATTATATGATATCAGCAGAGAAGAAACATGATGCAATTATCATAAAGGTAAAGTATGTTAAGCCCATCTAACATGTAAAGTTCTGTGTTGCAATGGAACATATCCTCAATGATAATACAAATTTCTAGGGTTCATAACTTTAATCAAGTCTCTGTTCACTTATACTGAGGCATTTCTGAGAACATAGAAAAGTCTTATCTCAAGAGAGCATATGGTCAATCTGCATCTTCAGATCAATAAGGTATTTTCATACTCATTTTATAGAAGAAACACAATCCTTAAATAAGTCTTTTCCACCTACATTTTAACTCTTTGCAACACATTATTTTCAAGATAATTTATTGGAGCAGCTTTTTTTAAAGTTTTTTTTTTATTATTTGAGAGAGAGAGAGAGAAACATTGATTTGTTGATCCACTTATTCATGTGTTCATTGGTTGATTCTTGCAATGCCCTGACTAGAGATTGAACTGGAAAACTTGCGGTTTCAGGATGACACTCAAATCAACTGAGCTATCGGCCAGGGCTGGAGCAGCTCTTGACACAGTGTGATAAATAACATCATTACAAATTACAAATGGGCTATTGAGATTTGTGGTATTTTTCACCCAATAGTTTATTGAAAAGCATAGTGTTAAAAGCATATCTTTAATGCTAGTGATATACAATTAAAATAAAATAAAATTGAGGAACTAATTTCTGTTTTTTCCTTTCCAAAGCAAGTTTTTAAGCTGAAAAGTCTATTGAAACCATTATGATTATGTTATTTTTATTATTGGTTTTAAGCACATGGAAGTAACTTTACAAATGTTAGTCCTCAGCAATTTAGTGAAACATGAGACTTCATTTGAGATTGTTTTTTAAAAATGCCAGAATTTCATCAATTTAATGTTTTCTATGTTAACTTTTTATCCACCTGGGAAACATTTAATATTTTAAAAAATAATAACAGTGTGCCCAAACAGGTTTGGCTCAGTGGATAGAGCGTTGGCCTGCGGACTGTAGGGTCCCAGGTTCAATTCTGGTCAAGGGCATGTATCTTGGTTGCAGGCACATCCCTTCCTCTCTGTAAAAAATAATAACATTGTGACATAAATAAATATGAAAGACTCTATGGAGAAATTGCAGTAAGTTTGTTTCTGCAAACTAAATACATTCACCTAATACATCTTATTTCTCCCATTTTACTACATATGAAAAGTACTCATTACTCATGAAACTGAAATGTCTATGTAAAACATATATAATGATGTTTTACACAGACATTGATATATTTTTACAATTAAGGCTTACAAAATAATATAATTATATAAATTATACATTATAATTTTTATAAATATAATTTATAAATTATAGAAAGCAGTAATTTTTGAAAGACTATTGAATCTTGGGGAGTATATGCTACTCATATTCCTAATCTGTAATATTTAAAACAAAATTGAAGGTGTCTAGATAACATTATCTGGACAGCCTTTCCATGTCCTGTGGAAGTCCACATCATCATCATCGTGTCTTCAAATGTCCCGAGATGCGTTTTCATGGGTCACTTCCAGATTCCTGTCACTATCAGCAAACAATGGGAAATGTCAGCTATGGCCTTGTAATCCTCAGGGGCTCAACGTGTTTTGCATGGTGTCACATGGGTGGGGAACTGTCTTTCTGTCATTTACATAGAGAAACCAACTGAAAGAGGAAATTTGCAAATTTGGTACATTTTCCTAAAGTTTTGAGAAGACAACGTTTACATTGCAAAAATAGCAAAAACCTGTATTTTCACCTACTCCTTTCCCTACACCTTCCCCCATTTCCTCCCTACAAACAAATTTCTATTAATTTCTCTTTTTTTCATGTTCATTAACATTTTTATTACAATTCATTAGGTTGACATTAGCCACTTCTTTTATTTTCTTGACACCTGTCAATCCATGACTACAGTGTTAATGACTGAAGTATTTCCCAACAAAAGATAGGTCCTTCCTTAAGAGAAAATTCTGATGCAATATGGTTATTTTCTGGAATACTGAGTTTATTTAATTATACTCCTTGATTAATGTCAGAATCTTATCATTTGTCTATATAGGGCCAATTTGCTTTTACTTTGTAAGTTATATAACTAATTCTTTTCATTAATATAATAAAAAAACACCAGTAGACCCTTCATCCAAAACAAAGCCTAGGACTTTGACAGAACCACATGATTTTTCTGCATCTATTTCCCTGCTTCCTTCCATCAAAATACCCATCTTCCTGAGTGTCATGTTTACCTTCTCCTTGCTTTAGTTTTATATGCGTATCTATATGTTTTTCTGAAACATATATTAGTGTAGTTTTCTTATCTTTATAAAAATTTTTACATGATTATATAATATCCTGGGTATTAACCTTTATATCTGCAATAGTTTTTTGTGTGTTTGTGTTGTTTTTATTGCTTTGTTCTTGTTGTTTTTTTTTGGGGGGGGTTGGCACATAGCTTGATTTGGGATTGCTGGGTCATAAGTTAACCTTCAGTGTTAAATGATAATGCCTAATTGTTTTTTGAATTGGATTCACCCATTTAGACCTTTATCAATGGATTCACATCTTCCCCAACACAGTATCAACAGGCTTTTTAATGTTGACTAATCAGAAGTTATAAACTGATCGTTAATTTTGTTTTAATTTGTACTTTCCTAACCAATAATGAGGTAAGCATCTCTTCATGTGTTGATTGGCCTGTGGTTTCTTTCTCTGTGAGGTGTCTGTTTATCATCTCACTTTTTCCAAGGTTGTGTTTTTCTTATTGTGCATTATTAATCCTAATCACTTTGGAGTGTGGGTATCATGGATATCTTCTTCCAGTGTGTGACTTTCACTTTCTCTAATGTAGCTTCTGATGGCCAGAACTTCTTCCTTTTAATATTGCCAAATTTATCAATGCTTCATTTAATGGTCAATATGTTTCGTGTCTTGTTTAATGAAACAGCCTACCGAAGGCCCAAAGATGATCATCTGTATTTTCTACCAGGAGTTTTACAGTTTTAACATTTGAGTTTTTAACTATCTGGACTATTATAGTTCTGTTCCCTCTTTCCTGTACTTTTTGTCTTCTCTCCTGTCCTCCCCGCCTCAACTCTATCTTCTCCACCCCCCCCCCTCAAACACACACACACAACCTTGACATTACAGAAGGGTCAGAAATAGCATATTGAACCCTGGTAAGTGTGGTTTCTATATACAAGGTACTATCATCTTAAACATAGACTTAAAAACCAGTTAAAGCAGTAAATAATGAATATGGTAGTTCTTCCTACTTACTGTATGTCAAAAGCATCAGAGAGTTAGGCAGTAGGGCAGAGAAGAATATGTATTCCATCTCACTTCACAGTTGTTTCACAATGGATAGCTGATCATAGCACCGTCTAGCTAAGCCAACCCATGCTCCTGTCTGAGAGGAGGGTTCTACCAGTTATCATCTAGGTAAGAAGTTTAGAAGTTTTTATAAAAATACTACCATTGTTTGTAACAAATCCCAGGTCTGTATAAACATTTCTCTTCATTTAAAGAGGAGAGGCAGAAAATAATAACCACATGCAGAATGAAATCTGTGGGCATATCTTACTAAAAAAGTAGAGAACCATGACCTGAAAACACATAATAAGAATATACCTTTGAAAAATGACTTATCAAAGCAGACAGAAGAAAAACAAAACAAAACAAAATCTATTTGGCATATCAATAGGTGCAAAAAGCTGTAAGAATAAAATAGATTAAAATAAAAAGATGATACAGATGAACATTTTTTAAAAAGCTGAGATTCAAAAATAAACTGGGTGTGCCGAGACTGGTTTGGCTCAGTGGATAGAGCGTCGGCCTGCGGACTGAAAGGTCCCAGGTTTGATTCCAGTCAGGGGCATGTACCTTGCTTGCAGGCACATCTCCAATGTGGGGCATGTGGGAGGCGGCTGATCGATCTCTCTCTCTCATCGATGTTTCTGAATTTCTATCCCTCTCCCTCCCTCTTTGTAGAAAATCAATAAAAATATATTTAAAAAACAAAACAAAACAAAACAAAAATAAACTGGGTGTGATCAAAAGAATCAAGGAAATAACTAACTAGAAGGAATTAGATCAACCAAGGAGGCAGTAATAAATAGCAAGATACTGTTTGAAGAGAATTTTCAGAATGCAGAGACATTATGAATAGTGAAAGTAAAAACGTTAGACATGAAGAGACTGGAAATACTGCCTGATAAATATAGCTAATACTAAGAAAAACATTGAGACAACTGAAATAAGATATATAATAAAACTATAATTGAGGAAAACTTTCTGCAGCTGAAAATAGGTATTAGTACATGGATCAAAAGGCCACACCATCTATATAATACAAGTGTAGTATACAAATTGGCCCCTCAACCCAGGGGCGGGGCTGGCTGGGGAATGGGAGTGAGGCACCAGCCATTGGCCAGCAGCCAACAGCCACTAGGGACACAACCACTGCAGAAATTTCATGCACTGGGCCTCTAGTTTAATATAATGTATGAAAAGAGAGCCAAACTCTAATTCTAGTGGTAGTTTTGAGTCAAATGTAATTCAAATAAATAAATCTAAAATAAGGAAAAATCAAATAAGCATTTAGCTCAGAAAAAAATGCATAAAATGTTATAAGAAGTATGGCTGACCATTGTAGCATTTAGATACCAAGTAAATATAGAGCAATGTTACAGAGTGTTTTGGGGAAAACACACACACACACACACACACACACACACACACACACACATACGGTAGCTCAATGTTTTTTTATTAAATGTAAATGTAGAAGAGATGTGTTCTTTGAAAATGAACCAGCATTTTCATGATATTGTTTTTGCATGTTGTTTGTCTGCAGAAAGAGAATACATTCAGCAATGGACCCGAGAACCAAATTTAGTCTACAGTGATATTCCTCTTGCAAATAAGTAAATTCTGATTGCATATTCAGTCTTAAAAGCCTCGTGTCTGCCGCTGAGATGGAGATCAAACTTTGCAGTCAAATCATGTTTCAAAATCCTCAGGATCAAGTACAGATTGTGAACAATAACAAGTACTTTAAGCTATGGATTTTCAACTCATAGGAAAGTTATACTTGCACATCCCTTCCCTGGGGGGAGATCTTGGGTGCAAGATGGGTGGACGTGTTCAGTTTAAGAAACCATAGTCAAAATTGCTTTTGTTTTGACTTACAATGTCAAGGGAAAACGTGCAGGTTTTTAAAATATATATATTTTTTTTATTGACTTCAGAGAGGGAAAAGAGATTGAAATATCAATGATGACAGACTCATCAATCAGCTGCCTCCTGCATGCCCCACAACTGGGGATCTAGCCCACAACTAGGGCATGTGCTCTGACCAGAATTGAAATGTGACCTCCTGGTTCACAGGTCAACACTCAACCACTGAGCCATGCCAGCTGGCAAAACAGGCAGTTTTTAATCAAGAAGAAAATAGGTTGTAAAGTTTGAGGTAATGTCTCAATTCAGCATTTCTTGGAGAATCCTTCAAGAGAGGATTTCTTTGAACATCTTTCTTCCTAAACTTTAACAGATCAAAACTGAGTTAAAATTTATGACTGTTTTCATAGAGGATTGACTCATTATTACATGTAGTCTTTCAATTTAGAGACCATAAGTTTTTAGCTCCAATTATTCAAAAGTGTGATACTTCTTTCAGTAATGTGTTTATTTTCTATATATAATTCTGTGTTCCTAACCCTTAGACTCTATTCAACATAGCCTCTGATTAAAAAAAATTAAAACAAAAACAAAGGGATTAGCATTCTTAATCTTAAATCTATTCAAATCCAATACTTAAATAAATTAATATAATAATCTTGGGCTGCCCTATATTATAATACTATTATGAGAAGATTTTCTTGTTTTAACTTTGAAAGATTGTTAGTTAGATTCAAAACACAGGGTTTCTTCCACCAACTGTCTATATATTTATCATTAAATTATCTAATCCCTTTAGCATTTAAATCATAGCCTGGAAATGATGTTTGCTATTCTGGATCATCACTTATGTTCCTTCTTCTGTAATGTCCGAGGGCTTTTTGGTATTCTACATTATGATGGTCTGTTTTCAGATGTTAATAGTCACCCACTCACCTTGAAGAGATCTCATACCTCATACCTCATGAAGTAATCTAATTCTAATTCAGGACAAACAAAACAATTCTACTGAAGCAATACTCTGAGACAGAAAACACTTTAAATGTATATATGAGGGTGGAATTGGGAAAGGGAAAAGAAACTAACTAGCTATGTTTGATTTTCTTGGGTAAATCAAGCTAGATTTAACCTGGAAATATTGTAACTTTTGCTTCAATTGAGTTTTATGGAAAATCTGATTATTTAGTTAATAAGGAATTGTATACTAATTATTTGCAAAACTACAAAAACATTCATTTTTACTTGTCATAGTGCTATCTGCTCAATTCACTCTTTTCTTTTAAGTATGATGATTAACCAAGTGGCCCTAGCCAACATCAATAAAATGATTAATTTTATTGTCCCATCAATTTTGAAAAAGATAGTACATTAAGGAATCCACACTTACAGATTCATCTCTCAAAAGAAAAGCCATCTTTTCATTTCTTGTATTTTGTTGTTTTTATTATATCCATTATGTCAACCATAGCATAACAATGTTATTTAATTTAGATAAAGTGATTCCAATGTAATGTTATAATAAATTAAGCTTTTCATTATTACTAAAAAAAGGGCCACTTATAAAATATTAATTATTCCATTGACTAATTTAAAAATTAATGTAAATTAGTCAACAGTCATATTTTTGTAGTCATAAAATGAAATGGCATAGCTAAAAAAAAAATGTGTGCCTCAGTTTCTCTTTAAAATGAGCATTGTCATAAATAATTGGTCAGTAGAATGATTATACAAGTTGATATAAATAAAGTGCTTTGTGTCACAGCAAGTACTCAGTAGATGTTAACCATTATCCTAATTCTGAATCCTCTGCTTAATCCTGATTGGCAGTGGAGGCTTCTCACAATCTGTAATATTGTTTTAATGCAGAGAAAGGATAAAAATAGGAGGAGGAGTAAGAAAAGTACCTCTTTATTGGAAATCAGTTTTCAAACTGGGAACTAGAATTAATTTGCATGCCCAGATTTTTTAGCTTGAGCAATGACAGACCTCTTCTTGTAAGTTTGATTTGCATAATTGGCACACACCCTATGAGGAAAGATGGCAACCAAATCCAACTTCAAATTGTTGCCAAGAATTCTTGTTACTTGATTTAGAAACTCTCAGGAGGAACCCATGGGCTCTGTCTTGCCACACTCTACACATGTGCTTAATATGTATGTTTGCATAAATTAATGAATGAGAGGGTGTGGGAGTAATTCTGAGTATGTGATGATAGTGCCCTCCTTTATAAGTTTATAAAGGAAAACTCTGAGAACAAAATATGATATTGGAGTTTGTTTCTTTAAGAAACTTCTTAAAGCATTCTGCAGCACTAATATATTTGCACTATAAGATTTAGAAGCACCTCTGCTGATCTAATTGCTGTCATATTGAGTAATGGTCACTAAATATATTTTATTTTGTGCCCCATCAATAAAATGTTTGTCCACTATATATATATGTATATATATGTGTGTGTGTATATGTATATATGTATTTATTTATTCATAACTTATATACAAATATAGTCCTATTAATGTAGTATGAATTGTACAACACGTGTAAAATGCAATTGAAGACAATGAAATGAGGATAAAATGATAATATTTTTATATAGTGCCTTGCCCCATATTACTGTTAATTATTATTCTGAGGCCAAATATATATATTTGGGTTGAGGATTATTTCTCACAATAATAAATGTAAATTTACATTTCAAATTAGTAGTTCTTGTAAACTTTGTGAACCTTAGCCAATGTTTTTCTGTTAAAATTACTTTTATGTTCCCAATTTATAATATAATGTGGCTGACAGCTTACACTAAGTTAGAACACATATTAGCACTCGCTTTATGTTGTTAGGTTGAACATTATTAGCATTATTCTAAATCGTCAGTTTTGTAAAGACATTTTTTCAATCTTTTTATCTCATTTTATAACACTATTTATGAATTCAGTTAATTGGCTCCATATACAAGAGAACAATTCATAATAAGCTGAAATAGGATGAAAAATGAGACTGCCCTCCTGTACACTTTCCTCAGGACAATTCATGACAAGTGGCTGTTTGACATATGCCTGAGGAAATTACCAATGTCAATCCATAAATTAATTTATATCTCATTGATATAAAATTAAATATGAGTACAGTATTTTCTTCCGGAACCTCAGTGGATCACTTTGCAGACTCACTGAGATTTGGGTGCCCTCTTTCAGAGAGAAAAGAAGATCCACGAGCCACATAAGAAAAGGAGAAACCTCAAGGATAGAGGGTATGGACTTGCAGTTCAGACCTACATATCATAATGTATATCTTCGTTTTTCTGTAAATCAACTTGTTAACTCAACTTCATATATTTTACTAATAGAAAAAAATTATATAGTCACTTTTTCTGGTGAAGTTTGTGATTGTTGAGGCATTTTAAGTTTTCACTAAGCCAATTCAAAGATTCTTATTGTCTTTTTCATGAGATGTCATCTAAGATCTAAAGACAGGGGATGAGATGGAAGGGCCAGGGACCAGAAAGAGACTGGCTCTTCCGATGGTATCACAACATCTGGTCCTCAGTCATCTTTTTTGAATGTGGCATTTATGATGCTGATATTTCCTGTCCCTCATGAGAGAAAGCACAGTGTCAAGAAAGATAGCAAATCATTTGGCTGAAGCTCCTGAATTGTGATTCCAGTTAGTGCATTAAGGAAACCGAGGGAAAAACTGGTTCAGAAGGAGTAAATAGCATTTACATTTTAGAAATGATAAGTTTAAGGTGTCTATCGTGCATTCAAGGCAAACATCAAGTAGGCTTTTGGAATATGGCGGTCTAGTGCTCAGAAGAGAGATTTATGGCTAAGATAATAGATTTAGGAGCACCACAAACATATGATTGATCTTTAAATCCTGGGACTGAATTGGATCATCTAACTTTTAGGCTCCAAGGAAAGAATGTGGAAACATAGATAAGTGATTCATTAATAAATCAGCAGAAGTTCCAGACAAGAAAACTGAGAGGTGGCAAGCGAAATGGGAGGAAATCAAGGGCAGTGTCATGTATTAGAAGCCAAGGGAAGAAGCACTTCATGAATGAGGAACTGATTACGTTTGTAAAGGTGGATGAGTAATCTAGAGAGATACAGAGTTTATCTTCTGATTGGGTAACCTGGAGGTCATGGATGCCTTTAATAGAGAGATTTCTGATGACAAGGGGCTTGAGAGAAACCAAGAAAGAAGTTGAGTGTGGGACCCCTTTCCACGTCCCGCGTGGTTCAGGGTTCCCGGTTCAGGGTTCAGGTTCTGAAGGAGGCCACACGCAAACGAAATGAGAGACCAAAAAATATTAATTTGGTGATATTGGGGGGCCAGGCGGGAGCCTTCCTCTAGTGGAAAGGACTGCCACTTGCTCTGGCCTTTTTCTCCCTTTTATTAAGGCTTTGGGACACACCCCTAGCCTTTAGGCAGGAAATAACAAAACAGAAATTAACATGAAACAAACAGGTAGAGGTTGCTTCAACCAATAATGTTTCAACTAAACAGTGAGTAATTAGCTCTGACCTTTCAGAGCAGTTAAGGTTGACCAGCCTTCTGGCCTCCTGTTTACATCTATTTAGTGAGAACAATATTTGGTTTCTGACAGTTGAGTGCAGTGAAAACAGAGAAGTATTCTAAAAAGTTTTTCCTAAAGAAGGACCCACAATGGGGAAGTGGTTGGAAGGTTATGTGGAGTTATGGGAACTGTTATGTGTTTTGTTTTGTTTTTAATATGAGTCATATTACAGCATGTCAGTGTGCTAATGAGAACTGTGCAAAACATAGGGAATGATTGTAGGAACAAAGCAACTAGGTAAGCAAGAGAACGTAGGACCAGGGACATAGTTTATGGAAGTATAGCAATAAATTATGGAGCATAAGGCAGGCATTGATAGTGAGAGGGATAAGGCACAGAAATGGTAGGGTGAATTGATTGGAGATCCCTGGAGGCTCAACAGATTGTTGGGTCAGCAGTATTAGAAGAAATGAACTGGAAAGAAAATAAATGGCTGTTAGATGAGAGGGTGGAGTTTATCAGGGTTTTGCTGATGATGGACTGTGAATTCCTGCAGGCTGGCACAGTGACACTTTAGGGGATTGGAGAAGAGCCATAAAGGATAAGAATCTGAGTTATGAAAGATGACCAGGGAGGAATGGACATCACGAGCAGTAAGACTATTCCTAATGACTGCCTGCAAGGGAAGTCTTTGCCTAAAGCAAGCCCTGTTTCTGTGCGTTTATATTAACATATCTTTTTTTTTTTTAATTTATTTTTTTACAGAGAGGAAGGGAGAGAAATAGAGAGTTAGAAACATCCACGAGAGAGAGACATTGATCAGCCGCCTCCTGCACGCCCCCTACTGGGGATGTGCCCGCAACCAGGATATATGCCCTTGACTGGAATTAAACCTGGAACTTTTCAGTCTCCAGGCAGACGCTCTATCCACTGAGCCAAACCAGTTTCGGCTTAACATATCTTTGAAATGCCCCTTTTCATTCTCCTGTAATGAGAATTACAAAACATTTAAGGTGTTTATTTTCAAACAATCTGAACTATCCTGTAATCCAATCCCGCCTTATTTTTTCCCACCTTTATGTAATCCTCTTTGCATTCTCACCTTAATTTCAAACTGGATTGGAGTGGTAAACACACAATACAATACATAGGTGATGCATTCTAGTGTTGTATACAGGAAACTTATATAATTTTATTAGCCAATATCATCCCAATAAATTCAATTTAAAAAATTTTCAAATGGATAAAACAAATCGCTAATTGTATTTCTCTAAAGCCTTTGTGATCCTGCTCCCTGGCATATGTCATCAGTTTGGCTCAAATAAACTCTTTGAAAAAAATCTCTACATGTTTGAACATTTCTTACGTCAAAAGAAACTAAATTTGCAATTAGAAAAATAAAGTCACATTTTTTTTATACAGCAGAGTCTTGTGGGCTATTTGTAGTAGACACTGTAGGTAGGAGCCTTTTAATAACAAACACGGACACTGCAGAACCAAATCATCTCAAGGTGACTGATGGGAGGGGATTTTCAGGTGCGGATGAGGCAGCTCTAAAATCAAGACTAATTTCAGGTAAATCACTGGGAGTGAGCAAATTCCTGAATGCTTTCCATTTTCCAGGTAGTTGCATAGGGGTCTCTACAAGGGAAGAAACAAGAGTCAACCGAGTCTTATGACTTGCTCCTACAGATGCTCAATTCTCTAAATCCTTGGACAGCACCTAGGAAGGAGTGGAAGTTGTCTTTAGAGCCCATTCCTTAGAGTCCTAACTGCTTTTGAAAAGCTGTCTATAAAAGCACAGCAAGACACAGAGCCCCAGCTGCCTTGTAGAGCTAACTTCAAGCAGTGGCCTGGGGTCTGCACTGGGAGACAGAGGGTCCATTACGGAGGAGAGTTTGGACTTGTGGAAAGCCAGAGAGAACCACTTAGTCCAAGAAAGAGAACTGTTCTAGATAGTTAAGCATTTAAATATATATATATATATATATATATATATATATATATATATATATATATATATTTCATTGATTTTTTACAGAGAGGAAGGGTGAGAGATAGAGAGTTAGAAATATTGATGAGAGAGACATTGATCCTGCATGCCCCCTACTGGGGATATGCCCGCAACCAAGGTACATGCCCTTAACCAGAATCAAACCCGGGACCTTGTAGTCCACAGACTGACGCTCTATCCACTGAGCCAAATCAGTTTCGGCTAAAATATATTTTTATTGATTTCAGAGAGGAAAGGAGAGGGAGAGATAGAAACATCAATGATGAGAGAGAATCATTGATCAGCTGCCTCCTGCATGTCTCACATGGGGATCAAGCCCACAACCCAGGCATGTGCCCTGACTGAGAACTGAACCCTGACCTCCTAGTTCAGTGGTCAGCAAACTCGTTAGTCAACAGAGCCAAATATCAACAGTACAATTGAAATTTCTTTTGAGAGCCAAATTTTTTAAACTTAAACTTCTTCTAATGCCACTTCTTCAAAACAGACTCACCCAGGCCATGGTATTTTGAGGAAGAGCCACACTCAAGGGGCCAAAGAGCCACATGTGGCTCGAGAGCTCCAGTTTGCCACCCAGGATTTTAGTTCATAGGTCAACACTCAACCACTGAGCCACACCCAGCTGGGACTAAACATTTAGTCTGAAGTAAGCATTTATTTTTTCTTTATAAAAACAGCATTTTGTTCTTAGTTGACTCTTAAAAAGAAACCAAAGCTAAAAACAATGGAGACCACACAGTCTTAGCACTCAAGTCAGAGAGGGCCACTAACTTCATGGAGCCCAAACTCAGCCAATGTTTGCTTGTCCTAAACAATTGATGGTAAAAGACTAGGCAGTCACCATAAGGACCAAGCAGATATGGTTAGAACCTTAGGCTGCGTAACCAGTTACACTGCCTATAAACCCTGAATGCTATAAAACTTGGTTGGTCGAGTGGGAGAGAGAATATCCTAAATCACACTTAATGTTCTGGCATAATAATTGACAGTGTCTCCTTTCACCCTCAAAAGTGTCAGAAACTAAGACAAAGGTCCAAAGCACCCTATGTATAAGCAAAGCCAACTTGTGCAAAAGGTTTCATCAGGGATTATTCATGGACAGCTTTAGCCGGCATCGCGGCCAGTGTGCCCAGAGGAGGGCCAGGAAGGATGGGAGAGGCCCAGGCCAGCAGTTAAAGGCAATTCTAGTTGAGGAAGTGGCCTATGGAACCTACTATTAAGGCATAACCCTGGAAAGGACTAGCAAATGTCAGCCAGAGAGCCACGGGCTTCCTTGATTGTGTAACGAGAAAGCCACTCCTCTTGTGAAATAAAGTCTGTGTAGGAAACTGGTCCTCACCCTTTTGATTATAGACAGGGGCAAAGGCCTAAATGAGAAGTCAGTTTTCCTTTTCAAAACACAAGCAGCAAGTTTAGAATAACAAGTCATAAAAATTTTAAAACCTGATTATCAGTTGCCTAAAAACCTACGTAATTCCAACAATAAAGTTGAATGAGTTCATTATCAAAAGGCCAGAGGAAAACACTAATGTGATAAAATTAAAGTGTTTTGTGACACTATATTGGACATCAAGATGAAGTCTTTTTACTGTTTGAAAAGGAATTAAGAACTACCATTGGAAGGGTTTTACGTAAGAGGGCATTATGATAGCCAGCTTTTTATAAGTATGCTGTCATTCTTATCAAATATTTAAAAAGCTTACAAGTATAAAAGTATTTTCTTGATTAAAAATGTTTTATGCCTAATATCTCTCTATTTCTTGAAGATTAGATGCTATATAAGTAGCTATCGGTTTATTGTAAACATCCTATGTAATAAAAGGCTAATATGCAAATGGACTGAATGGCAGAAGGAACGGTCGCCATGATGCACATTAACCACCAGGGGGCAGATGCTCAACGCAGGAGCTGCCCCCTGGTGGTCAGTGTGGTGCTCAGCCAGAAGCCCTGAGCTGGGCTTTTGGCTGTCAAGTGCAGTGGCAGTGGTGGGAGTCTCTCCCACCTCCGCAGCAGCACTAGAGGCCCAGTGCACAAAATTTGTGAACTCAGGGGTCCTTCAGCCCGGCCTGCACCCTCTCACAGTCTGGGAGCCCTCGAGGGATATCCTACTGACAGCTTAGGCCTGATCCTCCCCCCTCAGAGTGGGCCTAAGCTGTCAGTCGGACATCCCGCGAGGGCTCCCAGACTGTAAGAGGGCACAGGCCAGGCTGAGGAACCCCTGAGTTCACAAGTTTTGTGGACTGGGCCTCTAGCATTAAATAAACCAGAAGATTCTCTAAGAATTCCATATTTAAAAAGCAATGTGGTTAAATAATAGTTATTTCACTAGCAAAAATACCAATATTTTTGCAAATAAATAAGTTTATTGAATTTAAGCACTAATTTTCAAGTAGTTGTGCTTTTAAAACTATATAACTAGAAATTTTAGAGACAGTTTTAAAAAACTTTATACCTCTGAAAAATACACCTGAAATACATTTATTTCCATGAATAGAATCTCATGTTCAAATTTTCAAAAAAACATGCAGAATTTATTATGTGATGGTGATAGAAAACATATCCTTTAACGAACATTGAATTCATTGTGGTTTCCAAACTGGGACTGCTAGATTTATTTTCCAGTGTTATTAAAAACGAAAGCATGTTAAGGATTACTTCATATTTCATCCATACATTAGTCAAATTGCTTATTAAGATGTGTGTCACTGTATATTTTCACCAGCATGAGAGCAACAATAATTTGTTAAGATTAAACTCTTAATCTGTGCTAGGCACTGTACTAAGCACATTAAAGTAATCTTGTTTAAATCATCATTAATCACCCTATGGCTAAATGCTAAGGTTATTCCCAGTGCACACTGGGAAAGTGGAGGCTTGCCCAAGGCTTGCAGTCAGCGAGGGATACAATTCCCATCAGCTTCGTCTGCGGCAGAGCAAATGCTCTTAACCAACATGAATATTGCTTTATCTTAGCTAATTCAACTGTCAACAATTAAATTTGTATTTTATTCACATTCTCTTATTATTTTTTCAAACATTTTTTCCTCCTTTTTGAACTATTTTCTGGTGTACCGTATTTACTTTTTAATCTAAATACTAATGCTATTCTTACTATTTGTCTAAGCAATTGTCAAAATGTCCCTCAATTTTGATCTTCCCTTTGTTTTTATATAAGAAATTCTTTTTAACATAGCAGTGCATACAGAATTTTTTTTTGGAATAAAATGATTAGAAGTGCATTTTGGTCAATATCCTCATGTAATATTTGAGGATAATCAAGGTCACCAACTCAGCTAATTGCTCATCTCCAGATATAACTTGGAAGACAGTAGCTAAAATACTATATTAACATTATAATAAAAATTTGATTGAAATCTTTTAAATTATTTGTTTTATTATAATCTTTATTCTTGAACTAGATTATTTTTTTTGCTCTTTTGTAAGAATTAGTAGAATTAAAATGTGCGACTGTCTTGTGCAATTAAAACATAAAGATCTATAAAATATATACATACATGCATAAACTATGCCTAGGTGGTTTAAAATATATTAGCTATAATATGTATACCTGGCTTTTTTTTCAGTGCTACCTAGAGCCAGTAAAATAAATAAATATAACCAGGACAAAAATCCACCATACTTTTCTTGGCTTTCTCTGCCCTATTCCTATTTTGGAAAAAATCTTGGCCTTAGTCCAGATAGGTGGCCAAAGGTTGAGTATTATATTTGCTTTGCTACTAGTCTTGCTGTGAACTTCTTAGATTTTATTTTGTTCAATACTAGATGAAAGTAAGGAGTAGTAAATGATTGACAAAATGAATTCAAAGGAGGAAGTCCAAACATTTGCCAAAGGATAAAGATTTTGTTGTTGTTGTTTTATGCTATGCCTTTCTAATTTGTTGTCTATGAGCATAAATATTTATGATTTATGATTCATTCTATCCCACAGATTAGAATATGGTTTTCCCTTATAGGAAACCTGTGTTAATGTGAAAGAAAAATAGAGTGCTCTAACCAAAGTATGTTTGCTAACAATGGCACAAATTCTCACATGCCTAACTCCTTTTTTTTTTTTTTTAAGGAAAAGAGATGCTGTGAGAAAAATAATGGAGTATGATAGCTTTCATCTCATTGCTTTACTACTCATTCTGAATAATAATCTCTCTAAATCCTGTTGCCCCATCCTCTCCCCCTTCCACACCACTTTAAACACACACACATACACACAATCACAGAACAGGAATTTTACCAATGATATGCAATAGAAATAGGTTTATTTATAAAAATGTAATATTACAATTTTCTAGAAAATCAGTAAATTATAAGAAAGACAAATTCAAATTGGAGCAGTCAAGCATTTTTTAATGTTCTTTAAAATCTTTTGAGTAAAGGGAAAACAATGATAATAGAATCCGTAAGAACTGCATGAAAATGGAAGATTAAAAAAAATTGCTTTGTGATATAAAATTTCTTTTGTCTCTACGCTACATGACCCCACGTGTACCAACCTTTTTACATGGAAAGGAATTTTTTAAATTATTTTCAATGGCATATTGTCACAATGTAAAGATGGTCTCACATTGCCAAATGGACTGAGCTGCTTCCTAATTTACTCTTTCCACGAGTTGTTACTCAATATTACACATACTAATGTGCCATCCAAGACTAATTTGACTTTTCAAAAATGTCACCAGTCCTGTTTCAATCTTATCAATCTACTCCGATTACCCTCCAAAATTGGTGAAATCAGACACTTGTACTGTTAGGGGAAAAGCGTGATATGGAAAATATGGTGCTCACAACCAATATGTCTGAAATGTGTTTGTGAGAGCCAGCAGACTCTAAATACAGTGTTCTTCAACAATGATTCAGCCGAGAGAGAGAACCACTCCTAGACAAGTTACTAGGCAACTGTTTGGTGAAAAATCTGTGGCTACATTTTTTTCTCTCACTTTCTAATTGGCTAATATGTTCCCCTTATTTTCTTATACCCATTCCTCCTCACCTTTCTCTCTATACATTATCTTTAGTATTTCTTGTTCTTTTGCTTTTCTCTCTTAGTCTCTTTGTTAGTATAGGCCAAGCGTGTCAAACTCAAAGGCTAACACGGGCCAAATAAACAAGGCTTAAGTTTATGTGGGAAAAAAAACAAGAAACCAAAAGCTTCAATTTTCATAGAAACATAGATTTCTTTTCATAAAGACATGCTGAACACAAAGGGCTGAAGTAAATGAGTAACCGTTAACATAAAATAATAGAACACTTTAATAAAAATGAATATTTTTGCTTGAACATTAACTTACCATTGAATGACTACATAAATGAATAAGCATAATGCAAATAAACCTATTTTTCTTGTTCTCCGAAAGTGAAATATTTCCTGTTGCTCACAACAAACAAGTCAGCCCAAGACTAATGACATGGCAATCAGCTACTAGAATATTCACTGCCAGTATTAGTGGAGAGAAATGGTACGCCTGCGCCTAAGGCACGTCAGGGAAATGAATGCAGCACAATTATAGTAATTGGTCATTCATGAACATTGTAGTTTGTTATTAATGCCTTTGTCTAAAGGATATTGTAAAAATGGAGTTACAAAATTAAAAATATTTTATTTTGGCTAGGCCGCAAAAATATTCGTTGTAGGCCGCATGTGGCCCGTGGGCCGCAAGTTTGACATGCTTGGTGTAGGCAGTTAGACAGATATAATCAGAGTAGAAACGATAAGCCAAGTATAGAAGGTCACCAGAGTGGAAAGTTTTGGGGGCCTACCCATGGGCAAAACTGGGAAAGCAAATATTATAATATTTGCTTATAGTATTATATTTGCTTATAATATTATAATATTATAAGGTGGGACCTCATTCCCTGGGTGACCTTTCCTCCCCTAGCATATTGTTACTCATATGGTTTAGACCCCCAGACCTTTCATATTGTGGTCATGCAGTTCAGACCCTGCCCTTACCTTTCTTCCCCTGGCATGTTGCTAGGCATGTGGTAGACCCCCTCAGAAGAGGAACAAGGGGGCCAGAGGATAGCATCATATGACTCCCATACAAGCCCTTGGACAACCACTTCCTTCATCTCAGGACAGTGAGGTTCTGGCCCACATCAAATAACCTTCAGAACAACGCCTTGGGTCTGTTGACCACAGAGACAGCGTTTTGGTCAAACTAAAGTTAACATTTAGACCTTAGTTTTGTTTTAGCTCCAAACCCAGAAAAACAACAACAACAGTAAAACCAGATGAAGCAATACCACAGCTGACAGACACCAGGTGTAATAACAAATGACCTTCTCCCCTATCACCATCCCATCGTAGAGACCAGGACTCTGACAGGACATACCTGGAAAGTTGATGGATATTGCATCTCGATCCTTCCCTGAATCCTTCCCTGAAGTCCCCACCTTTGGAAATCCTTAGGACAAGGACCCACTCACTCCCTCTCTCTCTCTTTCTTGAGCATGCCTGTGCCTTTTCTTCCCCTTTATTCCCTAAAAGTGTGTGCTTTTGTGTTTTGTTTTGTTTTTTCCCGAAGCTCCAAGGGCCCTTCTTTTGCCTCTGTAATTTGATTCCTGAATCTACACAGCCCAGCTGGCTCACTT
Source organism: Lasiurus borealis (assembly GCA_004026805.1). NCBI lineage: Eukaryota > Metazoa > Chordata > Mammalia > Chiroptera > Vespertilionidae > Lasiurus > Lasiurus borealis. The sequence goes on along the minus strand of PVJN01006035.1, from coordinate 21,387 downwards.
CTTCCACACCTGTGACCTCCTAAATAAACTTTTGCTTGCATTTGAGTTCTTGATTAGGAATTCTTTCTTAGCTGAACTCAAGGACCGAGGTCTAACTCAACCAGTAACATCTGGTGCCGTTAGTCCGTTTGCATTAGCATCTTTTCTTCTATTAATTACTTTTTCCCCTTAGGAAAGATAGCAAAACAAATACTTGTCTTTGAAGTTGGCCTGTCAGCTACTCCCTGGTTACTGATTTGTCCCTTCTTAAAAAATCAACAGTCAATCCTTGGTGACTGTGCAAATTCTGCTCATGTATACTACCAGAGCATTGTTGTTAAAATGGTTAGAAACTAGCTTATTAAAATGCAGAAGTCTTAGTGATAGAGACAAAGTGGTTCAAATTCTAATTTCCACATCCACCTGCTTCTCTGAACACTGAAGGCATTTGGAATGTTATTTCTTAAACAACACTAAAACAAACAAAACAGAAAGAGTGAAGAAACTTTATCTGAGGCAAGACCATTTTTGGTAGCAGATTACCAACAAAGGTCTGTCAGATATGCAAGAAGCACATCAAGTGTTCAGGGAGGGGAATGTGTGAACGTTGACCAGTCATTTATATGGATTGAGCTTTCTCTCAGCATCCGGATCTTGTTCTCTGATGTGAAGATCTTTTTGATGGAGTTGGCTAATTTTTTTAATATATTTTATTGATTTTTTTACAGAGAGGAAGGGAGAGAGATAGAAAGTCAGAAACATCGATGAGAGAGAGACATCGATCAGCTTCCTCCTGCACGCCCCACAGTGGAGATGTGCCCGCAACCAAGGTACATGCCCCCAACCGGAATCGAACCTGGGACCTTTCAGTCCGCAGGCCGACGCTCTATCTACTGAGCCAAACAGGTCTTGGCGGAGTTGGCTAATTTTTTGTTAGGTGCTACCCATTTCTCAGTTATTGACAACGATTAGCATATGAAATATTTTCATTTATAGAACTTAAAAATCGATAGACATTTGATGGATTGAATCTCATTGCTTTACTACTCAAAACCATTTTTTCAAGCTTTCTTATTGCCTACAGATGAGATCCAGTTGCCTTTACCTGCCTTTCCCAAGTCTCTAGAATAATCTATTCTGAATCTCATTTCTCCTATTTGCCATATCTCCCTCTATTTCTCTCAGCACCTTAATGCCAACCACACCAGCCCATTTCTTTCGGAATATGCCTGGGGCTTATCTGCCTTCTCTCAGCCCCTTAGTCCAATCTGAAAGGCTTTCTCAGTCTCACTAACAGTGTTGTCCATCACCTGCAGCTGGGCCTGTGTTCAGAGAGGAAGCAGATACCCTAGGAGAGCACCCAGCGAGGCAGCCATGGTAGTTTCCCTTCCTTCCTTTCCTGACTATTATTTCCAGAAGACCTCAACTGTGGTAACTCCAGAGCCACTGAGAACAAGGATGTGATGAGATGAAGAGGAACAAGAAGATTATTTTGAGGGGTGAAAGTCATAAGGGAGAGAAATGTCCTTATGGTCACTGGCCACTGAGTTGGGGTGGCTCCTTACCAAGTGGAACATGGTGTTTCAGGACATTTGGGGGTCGGACACGTGTCAGGGTTGAGCTGCCTATTTCTACCTCTTGGAGAAGCAGGGAGAGGAGAGTGAGGACAGCATTAGGAGAGAACACACTTTAATTAAGTTGAGTAAGTGAAAGGTTTATAGTGTATTACTTGCCGTGCAGATTCTGATCATTTCTTAAACTTAATACTGAGAATGCCACTCACTTGTTGATGATGCAGTTGTAAATACTGCACACACAATGTCCAGCCTCTTTCTTCTTAGCTAGGAAACTGAAATAAGTAGCAGAGAAAACAATTTAAAAAATTAAAAAAAAAAAAAAGCCGGAACCGGTTTGGCTCAGTGGATAGAACGTTGGTCTGCAGACTGAAAGGTCCCAGGTTCAATTCCGGTCGGGGGCATGTACCTTGGTTGGAGGCACATTTCCAGTGTGGGACGTGCAGGAGGCAGCTGATTGATGTCTCTCTCTCATCAATGTTTCTGACTTTCTATTCATCTCTCTTCCTCTCTGTAAAAAAATCAATAAAATATATTTAAAAAAAAAAAAAAAAATATATATATATATATATATATATATATAGATTTCAGAGAGGAAGGGAGAGGGAAAGAGAAATGGAGACATCAAAGATGAGAGAATCATTGATTGATTGGCTGCCTCCTGCATGCCTTCCACTGGGGATTGAGACCATAACCCAGGCATGTGCCCTTAATAGGAATCAAACCTGGGACTCTTCAGTCTGTAGGCTGACACTCTATCCACTGAGCCAAACCAGATAGGGCTTTTTTTTTTTTTAAGTTGTTTACCCTAGCCCAGTGGTTGGCAAACTCATTAGTCAACAGAGCCAAATATCAACAGTACAACGATTGAAATTTCTTTTGAGAGAAAAATTTTTAAACTTAAACTTTATAGACAGGTACATTGTTATTAACTTAAAAAGGGTACTCATAAGCTGGCCTTTGCTAAAAGCTCAAGGAGCCAAAGAGCCACATGTGGCTTGAGAGCCGCAGTTTGCCGTCACTGCCATAGCCAATTTGGCTTAGTGAATAGAACATTGGCCTGCAAACTGAAGGGTCTTGGGTTTGGTTCCAGTCAAGGGCACATGCCTGAGTTTCAGGTTCAATCCCAGTAAGGGGCATGCAGGAGACAGCTAACCAATGATTCTCTCTCATCTTTGATGTTCCCATTTCTCTCTCTCTCCATTCCTCTCTGAAATCAATAAAAATATATTAAAAACAAAACAAGCAAAATAAAACAAGAATTTGTACATATGCTCTATTTTTATTCTCTCAAAATGTCTCTTAAAATTAGTCCCAAAATCAGAGACTATCAGAATCAGGTAGATTTAAGAGGATTTTTTAATAATGTCATTCTACAAATAAGAAAACCAAAATCCCGGAGAACCAAGATGGCGGCATAGGCAAACACCTGTACTTGTTGCCTCTCACAACACATCAAAACAACAACTAAACAGCAGAACAACTACCACCGAGAACCGTGGTAAAGCTGACTGAGTGGAAGTTCCACAACCAGAGAGCTGAAGAAAGTGCATTGAGACTGGTAGGAGGTTCGGAGGCCAGGAAAGTACTGGCACCTGGATGTGCTGCTCTTTTAACTGGGAGGGAGATACAAGCTCCCGCTTGCTCTGAACTCCAGTTCCAGGGAGACTCTAGGGGACCCAGACACATACAGGGCGAAACTGGACTATCTGGCATCTCAGGACATGAATTCGAGGGCGGCTTTCTCTCAGAGGTGCTTGTGGCAGTTGTTCGTGCAGAGGATCATGGGACGCAGAAACCTGGGGACCTCTCCCATGCAGGGCTGACTAGCAGCCATTGCTGTGTGCTTCACCCTGGTGATTCCCAGAGACCCCACCCACCCAATTTACAACCCCACCAAAGCTGTGCGCATTGGCTTTTGCATATGAATGGCCTGTCCTTTCTCTGCCTGTTAAACTGCAGCTGGGCCAGAGAGCCCCAGAGCTTCCTAAAGAAGTCCCAAAGCCTGGCAACAGCCTCTGGCCTTGCTTCACAGCTGGACCTCATCTGGGCACTTCCAAATCCCATACAAAGAGGAAGAATCTGCAGATCTCTCTGTAGCTCCTGCTGGGCAGTCCCAGATAGTGGCTGATTTTGCACCACCTTGGAGATCCAAGAGCCAGTGTACCCAGTGGTCAGTGTGAGACCATAACAGATTATAACTCCTCACATCCATAAGAGACACACCAAAGGGGAAGACTTAATGAACACCAAAGCCCCACTAAGCAAGGCCTGACCCATAAGGGTGTCTCCTGTGCAACAGAACTTCCAGTGTAGATACAGCTGATCATCACAGCTAATTGTCCTGGAGGTCAATTCCTCCCAGTGATGCCAACAGCAATCAAGGGTTAACTACAACAAGACTGTGCACACAGCCCACAAAGGGGTGCACCAAGAGCGTCCACCTCAGGTGACTGGGGAGGCTGAGCCACTTGGGCCTATAGGACACCTACCACACAAGGCCACTCTATCAGCTCAAGGAAACTTAGCAGGTACCCAGTACATAGAAACAAACACAGGGAAGCAGCCGAAATATGGAGACAGAGAAACAAGTCATAAATGAAAGAATGGAGGAAAGCAAACTACTGGATATAGAGTTCAAAAACCACAGTTATAAGGTTACTCAACAATCTTTTAGAAACCTCTGAGAAATTTAGTGAGACCCTCACGGATATGAAAAAGGACCAACTAGAAATGAACCCCGAACAAAAGGAATCCAAAGAGGACCACACCAAGACACATCATAATTAAAATGCCAAGTGCAAAAGAGAAAGAGAGAATCTTAAAAGCAGCAAGAGAAAAACATTTACCTACAAGGGAGTATCCATACAACTGCCAGCTGATTTCTTAACAGAAACTATTCAGGCCAGACGGGGGTGGCAAGAAATATACTAAGTGATGAATAGCAAGAACCTACAATGAAGATTACTCTACCACAGCAAAGCTATTATTTAGAATTGAAGATTTGGAGCTTCACAGACAAGAAAAAGCTAAAGGAGTTCATCACCACCAAACCAGTATTATATGAAAGGTTGGAGGGTACTCTCTAGGAAGAGGAAGAAGAAGAAAAAGGTAAGGACAAAAAAAAATATGAACAACGAAGTGACAACAAATACATATCTATCAATAAGGGAATCTAAAAATCAAATAAATAAAAAAAACGCAATGAACAAACAAACTGATGAATGTGATAGAATCAGGGCATGGAAAGGGAGCAGACTGACAATTCTCAGGGGGAAGGGATTGGGGATGTGTGGGAAGAGATTGGACAAAGAGCTTACACGTATGGACGAGGGGAGTGGGGAGGGAAGGCCTAGAGTGGTGTGGGAACCGGTGGAGGGTAGCTATGGGGGGGGGGGGAGAGGAACATCTGTAAAATCTGAACAATAAGGATTTAAAATTTAAAAAAAATGGCATGTATGAAAAAAAAATAAAAGAAAACCAAAAAAATGCTTTTTATTTTAAAAGATCCTGTGAATGGGGAAAATAACCAACAACTCTCTTTCTTCTTTTGGGTTTTCTGTCACCATTAGTGACAGAACCATCAGGCCCCTTGGCCTTGTTTCCTACTGACAGGTGAGCTAACACGTTATCTCCCCGGGGCTTTGACCTTTGGTGGAGCAACCCTTCCCTCACACTATCTCCTGCCAACCATCTAAATACCCATTGCTGTAGGGCAGCAGGTGTTGTCCTGGGAAGAGTGGACTTCACGTTGTTAATTAAAGGAGAGGGGACAAACATTTACTGAGGAGTCCAAGGCCGTGGCTGTGGGGGGAGCTGAAGAGAGGTGGAGAGGTGCACCCTTGGAGGGCAGGATGGTGCTGAGAGGCAGGCAGGCTTCAGTGAGTTTGTCCCAGAACCTTGTTGCTAAAGGAGCCATATCTGAGGGTTAGTGCTCAGTGCAGAGGAAGTTAGTTTCCTGTTCTCCCTCGGTATTTCGTGTCTTGTTCTTTTTTGTTGTTGTTGTTTAAGTCCCACCCTTAACAAGAAGCACCAAGAGAAGAAGCTCATTCCTGCTTAGACCAAAGCCACCAAAGAGAGGCACTGAGGCTCAGGGGCAGTCTGGAGGGGGCCATCAATGGAAGTAAGAGAACCTCCAGGAAAAGGAGAAAGGGGAGGAGGTGAGAGCTGAATCCTCTACCTGCTGTGTATCTTTCAAATGGACGTTATTTCAGTCTTATCTTTAATTACATGCTCAACTTCCATCACTCTTTACCTTTTAGCTGATCTGTACTTCAGTTTTCTCAGCTGTAAAATGAGGACAATAATACCTACCTCATGGGGTTGTGAAAATTAAAAGAATTAATATGGGTAAAACACATATCACGATATCAGTATCTGGCATCCAGTAGTCACTGTAGAAGCATTTGATCTTATTTAGGGAGACTAGAGGCCCAGTGCATGAAAATTCATGCACTGGAGGGGGGGGGGGTTCTCAGCCCGGTCTGCCCCCTCTTACAGGCCGGGATCCCTCAGGAGTGGGAGTCGACTCAGTGATCAGGGGAAGGCAACACCCCATCACACCTCTGCTGCTGCCACTGCCAGCAGCATAAGTCTCAGCTGGCCCTGAATATCTGAGTCTCAGGTGGCCCTGGGTGGCTGGGAGTGCTGAAGGGACTGGGGGACTCAGGAGGCGGGCTCGCTAAGCTGCTGGACCTGCTTGGGGGCAGGCCCGGCTGTGCCATGCACCTGCTGCCCCTGCAGAGCTAAGAGGACTAGCCACCATATTGTGGTTGTGGGTGCTGCCATCTTTAAGGGCATAACAGTCAATTAGCATATCCCCTCCTTATTGGCTGTGGTCACCACCATCTTTGTGAAGGTGTGATGGTCAATTAGCATATTCCCTCTTTATTAGATAGGATGATATAGGTTAATGGTTAAAAGCACAAATTCTTTTTAAAAAAATATATTTTATTGATTTTTTACAGAGAGGAAGGAAGAAGGATAGTTAGAAACATCGATGAGAAAGAGACAATGAACAGCTGCCTCCTGCACACCCCCTACTGGGAATGTGCCCACAACTGAGGTACATGCCCTTGACCGGAATTGAACCTGGGACCTTTCAGTCTGCAGGCTGGCTCTCTATCCACCGAGCCAAACCGGTATCGGCAAAAAGCACAGATTCTCGATTCAACCTTGGGCAAAGACTTCTCTGGGACTGTGTTGCCATGTGTAGGGCTATTGTGAGGCTAAATAAATAACACATTCAGCACTTGAAACCATCTTTAAAGCATATTAAGTGTTAGCCATTAGTGCATACTAAGCATTATTCCCTTCCCCTCCCCACTCACCCACATGTGGTCCATCACTGAATACAAGGCTTCTTGTCCAGTGACAGCACTCCACAGACAGGAGAAGCTGTGCTCAGGACCTCTTGCCCCCGCAGGTACCTTGCCAAGACTACTTGGCCGGCATCTCCTTTGTGTACTCAACTTTCCCACACGACAAACAGCAGGATTTGTGGGAAAAGTTTTCCCTACTTTCTATTCCTGCCCTTGGGAGACCAGGAATAATCACTTAGTTAACCCCCATTCTGTTTTCATGAGAGCCATCTTTCTCCAAAGTGAAAGGGGAAACTGTGAAGTGTTAGGAGGTATTTAAATTAAATCAAGAATAAAGTTATACATTCACATACCCTTTACTTGGGCTCAGGGTGTGGGAAGCAGGGGTAACGGGAGGGGGACTTTTCAGTCTCAAGGTCACAATGGAAAAGACTACTTTTAAATTGAAAACCATCAAAGGTCAATTTTAAATCTAAGATTGTAGAAAGTTCAGAATTGTTTTTAACTTGATTTTAATGATTTAAATTAAATAGGAAAAAAATCCGGTGGACCCTGCTTTACAGAAAAAAGAACTCCTTGTCACAAGGAAGTAAACATTCTATCTTTGCATTCCTAAGAAAGGTATTTTAAAAATGCATTAGAGCACTCTCTTTTCTGGTCTAAAAGCCTAGGGCAATGGTCGGCAAACTCATTAGGCAACAGAGCCAAATATCAACAGCACGACAACTGAAATTTCTTTTGAGAGACACATTTTTAAACTTAAACTACATAGGGAGGTACATTATTATTAACTTCATGAGGGTACTCCTTCAATCACACTGTACGTGCGCGCCCACACATGGTATTTTGTGGAAGAGCCACACTCAAGGGGCCAAAGAGCCGCATGTTTGAGGACCACTGGCCTAGGGTATTCTAAATAATCAAAAGCCAACGATTAGCACGTATTTATCACTTTCCATACTGCCTCTCAGAAAAATTGTGCTTGAAATACTATAGTTTGTGTTTCTTTTATTTGGTTTTTACGATAACCCTGGTCAACACATCCAGTGTAGCGGTTAAATTGGGAACTACTGAGGAATCCCCTTATGGCTAGGCTTGCCACACTTCCTCCCCTAAAGCCAGGCCTGCAAACTATTAAAGAAGGGGGAGGGGAAGGTTCAGAATCAGGGTTAAAAGTGTGAACCTGCCTCTGATTAACTGCAATCTTGAGCCTATTATCTTCGGCCAGACCACAACACCTGAACCACAGCTTCCTGAGTTCGTTAGGCTAACTAGGTAAAGCAAAACAAGACTGTGGAATCTCAGAGGGAAGGTGGGGGAGGGTGGGTGGGAAGAGATCAACCAGAGAACTTGTATGCATAGACGCATAGCCCATGGTTACAGCGATAGGGGAGGGGGGAAGGCCGGGGTGGGTCATGGGGGCATATTAGAAGAAATCAGTGGGAGAGGGGGGAAGGGGACATATGTAATATTGTACTTTCAACAATAAAGATGAAAAAAAAAAAAAACAAATTGGAAACAAGAAGTCTGATTACATTCGACTCTGGCGATGTCATTAAGAAGTGTAATGCCAGCACCACCTAGTGTTGATTTTGAGTAAATCTCGAAAATGAAAACTAAAAGAGGAAAACAATTTACCCAAAGGCACAGAGTCAGGTTAGGTTCCATTTAGGCCGAAATCCACGTTTATTGACTGAGAGTCTCCTGGTGTTTTATTGTTGTTGTTGTTGTTGTGTTCTCTACAATATCAAATTAAGGAAATATTTAAAAAGCAAATTCCTCCCACTAGTGGACATTTAACTTAGGTGGGAATTTTATTATAAAACAGGAATATTTGAATGTCTAGTGTGTCTAAAGCACAGAGAGAGCATTCGCAGAGGCGCCGAAGTCAACTTCATAGACTGTAAGGTGGGGCAAGGCTGATTTCTGGTTTCTTGTTTGAGAAGAAGAGACAATCTCCATCCAGTACTTCCGGTACTCCTCTGCCAATCAGTACTGCCCAACAGCATTCGACTTCTGTCATATTCGACCTCTGTAGTACCTGGAACAAAAGGTATTATGTTTGCCCATGCGGCCCTCCTTCTAAGATATTTATAGTTAATTCATTTTGCCTTTCCCACAGAATGTCAGTGAGCTCTTTTCACAGCCACGGCCAGGACCCGGGCCGATGTAAAAAAGGAGTCAAGCTTGGCAGCGGCATCTCTTCTTTCGAGTTCAGCTTCCATCCCCTTTGCCTCCCCAGGGGATCCAAGGGCTCCCACCACTTTGCCATTCCATCAGGGTCCTGCAAGTTAATGGCAAATGGTACTCACCATAAAATCTTTTCTGGAATAAGGTAAAAATATGAGTGAATGAATGAAAAACAACAGCAAACAAATAAAATTGCTCTGCAAAGATACAAATGCCTGCCTATGTAAAACTTTTCTATTTTCCGTGGAATCCAGACAATTTAACAACTGAAATAAGCCAGTCAGAGAAAGACAAGGAGCATATAATTTCACTCATATGTGAAATCTAGTGAACAAATAAACTAACAAACAAAACAGAAACATAGATGAAACAGACTGACAGCTGATAGAGGGGAGGGTGTGAGGTTCTAGGGAAAAAAATGAAGGGATTAATTTTTTTAAAAAAAGAACTGAATAGACATAGACAATAGTACAGTATGGTGATTTATCAGAGGGAAACAGGAAGGGCTAGTAGAAGAGGGTAAAGGGGGATAAATGGTACAGAAGAAAACTTGACTTTGGGTAGTGAACTTGAAATGGAACAACTAATGGGTCTGGGCTGCCTGTCACTACTTGAGCCAATTCAGCAGAGACAGGGTTGAATCATATATGAATATTTATTCCAATACTGCTGGCGATATGGGAGAGCAGTCATCCACAAAAATCTGCTCTGCAGACCCCCATAAGCCAGCTGCTTATACAGAGTAGGATAAAGATTACACGGAGAAGTAGGGATTGCAGGCTTGGGAAGGTGGCAATGCAGGCTGGAGTGGGACTCCACTGTTTGGGGCAACAAGGATGTTAATCTTTCCATGATGATCTATCTTGAATAAGGCTGGACCACATACCAAGGTGGACTTCCAGGTCCCAGATTGCCTCCCAGGTCCAAAGTTGACTCCCAGGTCCCTGAGTGTTGGAGTGATGGTCAATTTGCATATTACTTTTTTATTAGATAGGATAGAGGCCTGGTGCAAGGGTGCGGGCTGGCTGGTTTGCCCTGAAGGGTGTCCTGGATCAGGGTGAGGATTCCCTTGGGGCATGGGGCAGCTAGGGTGAGGGGCCTGTGGTGGTTTGCAGGTTGGCCATACCCCCGGGAGACCTAAGTATCTGAGATTTATTTATCTTCTATGTTTGAAACTTTGTAGCCTTAAGTGGAGGCCAAGGCAGGCCAGGGCAGGTGGAAAACTTGGCTTCCTCCATTACCAGGGAAACCCAAGCCTTCTGCTTGCTCCATGGCTGCAGAAATCTTGGTTTGGTTAATTTGCATACTTGTTCCTGATTGGCTTAGTGAACATGGCTTGTGGTGTAGCAGAGTGGTGGTTAATTTGCATATTACTCTTTTATTAGATAGGATGCCACCCTAATAAATTCAATAAAAATTGAAATATTAAAACCCACAAAAGCAAAGCACATAGATGTGATGGTTTGAGGCAGAGGCCTTTTGGTGCAGGCAAACCGAGCATGTCCTGGATCTGCGGACCCTGTCTCAGATGACGGTTGCCACTTTCTTGAGTGAATTCTGAAAGGTGGTCCCTAAATCCATTTTCTTCATCTGTAAAGTGATAACTGGACAATCAATGGGTTCATGCACCCTATCAATACTTGATCCAATTAAGCAGAGATACACTTGAATCATATATGAGTATTTATTCCAATACTGCTGGCATTATGGGAGACCATTAGGTCATCCACAAAAATCTGCTCTGCAGCCCCCCATAAGCCAGCTGCTTATATAGGGTGGGACAAGGATTACATGGGGAAGTAGGGATTATAGGTGTGGGAAAGTATGAGTCTGGGTGGGTCTCCATTGTTTGGGCAACAAGGTTGTTAATCTTTCCATGATAATAGGCAGTTCTTGAATGAGAATGATTCCAAGGTTGATTCCTAGGTCCAAGGTTGACCTCCAGGCACAAGACTGACTCCCAGGTCCTAACTCCCAACCAGGTCAGAATGTCCTTTCTTTAACCAACACAAGTTCAATCATGGTTCACAAAGCATGATTAATATTTACCATAACCAAAGCTAGTCCCTCAATATCCTATTTTTGCCCCTAACAAAATGAGAAACATTAACAACTATTTTGTATGATTATTATTATGAAGCTTCAAAAGGATCTACTAGGGTGCTGAGTAATCACCAGTCACACAAAGTGTGACTATAATAATAAAATTATTCCTATTGGTGTGTGCTCTGTAAGAAATCTATTCTAGGTTTTTAACAGGCAGCAACAGAACCTTCGCTTTGCCCTTTGTTTGTTATATTTTCAATAGCTGCAGATTTTTGTTCTGAGAGTTGTCATCAATAACTCAGTGGAAAAACCCACTCTCATTAATCAACCCTGGTTTTAGCTAAGCAGTTGCTGCTTGTGGAAAGAAAAAAAAAAGAAAATGAATAGAAGGAAAATCTATAGAAAAATGACACAGAAAATGTTATTGGCAAATAACACAGAAAAAAAATCAACAAATGTAAGACATTCACCTTAAAGTCACCACCACCCTTTATTCTCAGAAAATTAATAATAACTTTTGCTATGTACCAGGCGCTTTCCTTAGCAATTTACCTGTGTTCACTAATTTAATTTCCATAGTAATTCACCATTTTGCACATTGAAGAAGCTGAAGCATGGAGTAAAATAACCAAAGTCATGAGAGCAAAGGGCAAAGCTGTAATTTGAACTTGAGGAGTCAGTTTCCACAGACAAGGCCTCAGGTTAGTGTACTTTGGTAATTCTTCCTCTGTTCTCTCTCTCTTCATCACCTACCCAAGCTGCTCCATCCCCCGCTCCATCCCCCAAGCTAGTAAAACGGAAGCAAATGCACCATGTCCTTTAGTCTCCCCCTCCAGTCACTCACATTCTAAGGAGGTTCAAATCTTTGCAGCCAGATCACAGAAATGTCTTTGGGCACATGACACAAAACAGTTTCTTTTTGCTTCTTCTTTCTTCTCTTTTGCATAGGATCAAGTTTCCAGACAGCTGCGTAATTGCCCCCTTTTGTCTTGGTTTATCTTACAGTATTAATTAAGACGTTACAGCCACTAAATAAAGCAAGAGGTTTGTAAAAAGAAAATGGTGAAATGGGCACGGAGACTTTCCTTAATGAGCCCCACCTGGTAGCTTTGTTGAAAGTGTCTACGTGCTATGACAAAATACTTTACTATGCATTCCCCCAAATAGCTTGATTTTTTAAAAAATATATATATTTTATTGATTTCTTACAGAGAGGAAGGGAGAGGGATAGAAAGTTAAAAACATTGATGAGAGAGAGACATCGATCAGCTGCACGCCCCCAACTGGGGATGTGCCCCAACCAAGGTACATGCCCTTGACCAGAATCAAACCCGAGACCTTTCAGTCCACAGGCCGATGCTCTATCCACTGAGCCAAACTGATTTTGGCAATAGCTTGATTTTTTTAAAAATTGAAAGATGGATTCAACTTTGTCTTTATTGATCTCTTGTGTGATTTTTTGTCTGAATTCCTTCTCAGGAAAAAAAAAATCTGTTGGCAAATATTCAACAAGCTTGATACCCTCATAAGTAATGCAAAAATACTTATAAATATGTATATGATAGGACATTTATGGGTGCATTGTGATGAATAAGTGATTTAGCATATACAGCTCTCAGAATATATCACTAGCAATAACAAGGAAGAACATGGCTTCATTTCTGGCTTCTAAACGAGAAATAAGCACCCAGTAATACTGTGACCCAAGAGATGGGTTGCTTTTTTTTCCTTCCCATTTTCATGGAACAGTTACTCATTTGGATACTGGCACAGAATTGTTTTGTTGCAGTAACTGTCATAACACTAGTGACTCATCCTTAAAGGATGTCAGCAGCTCATTAGCATGATTGAGTTGGTACTCATGGAGTAATTACCATGAATTGTCATTAATTTCTATCCTAGTGTCCTCTCCCAGCACCAAGAATTGGGGATGTTTGTGAGATTGCAGAGGAAGGCAGAAGACAGCCAAACGAACCAATTCAGCTGCCCACCACCTTCACCATCAGAAGATAATGGCACAGCATCTGGAATAGAAAAACGATGGTGATGACAGCTAATATTTATTGAATTGTTCTTTGCCCGGAATTAGTCAAGTGTTTTACATACACAGTAAGTCCTCACTTAACATCATCCACCAATAGATTCTTGAGCGAAAATGGTTTGACTCAGTGGATAGAGTGTCAACCTGGGGACTGAAAGGTCCCAGGTTTGATTCCAATCAAGGGCATGTACCTTGGTTTCAGGCACATCCCCAGTAGAGGGCATGCAGGAGGCAGCTGATTGATGTCTCTCTCATAGATGTTTCTAGCTCTCTATCTCTCTCCCTTCCTCTCTGTAAAAAAATCAATAAAATATTTTTTTTAAAAAAGGTTCTTGGAAACCACAATTCTAAGTGAAACTCCATGTAACACCACCAAAACCCCTGGGCTAATTCATAGAAACAAGAGTAACGCTCTTAATGGCATATTTCTGGTCACAGACCTATCACCAAACTTCTGTATCAAGACCCCAAACACTTTTCCCATTCAACACTGAAATAAATGTGAGTGAGAGGTAAACTTAACAGATAGTAATTGAGACAAGGAAGAATTATTTTCCAACTCGCCTGTCCTAGTTCCGGGTTGCAGGGGGCTGGAGCCTATCCGGGCAGCTCAGGGCACAAGGTGGGAACCAGCCTTACACACCACGCCCCATCGCAGGGCCACACACACACACTCAGAGTGGGACAAGGTAGACATCCTAATCCACCTGACTTCGGGGTGTGGGAGGAAGCGGGGTACCCAGAGAAAACTCCACACGGGCAGTGGCCCTGGCCTGGAATGGCATTCTTTCTCTCTTCACCGACATTGTAACAAAACAACGTTGAACAAAACAGCCTTATTTGAGGTCCTGCTGTACGGTCTTGTTTACTACCTCCACCAGCCCTACACATATGCACGATTATTAGTGCCATTCCCAGAGGATCGCACTGAGGCAGAGACGTGATGACATTGGCTAAGATCACACAGGTGGTGAGCAGCAGAGCTAGAATTCAGACCCGGATCATCTGAATCCAAAATTCATGTGCTCACTGGTGAAACTGTACTCCGGGGTTCCTCAGCCACAGCACCACACACACACACACACACACACACATACACACGCAGCACCACTGACACACACACACACACACACACACACACACACACGGCCAGATCATTCTTTGCTTTAAGAGTCTGCCCTGCAGGACTGCAGGATGCTCAGCAGTTGAGCAGCATCCCTGTCCTCTGCCCACTAGATGCCAGTAGCACCCTCTCTCCCCAGCCCACTCTCCTGTGATGGCAGCCCAGAATGCATCCAGGCACTGCCCAATGTCCTTTAGGAGGCAAAACTGCCCCTTCCCCCAGGATGAAAACCGCTGTTCTACTCCCACCCGCCTTTATAACGACTACACAGGGTGTCCCCAAAACATGCACACACACTTTCACAGCTGGTAACTCAATTTTCACTCCTTTTCAAGTTTAACTGATTTGAAATGAAGGTTGGAGCCAGACGAAGCTTTGAGCAAAGAAAATGTATGCACTAGACTTTTATATGGGGACACATAAAAATATAAAGTTTACGGTACAAAGCCGGCAGCCGTTGACAAAGTGAAAGTGCAGCCAAAACCGGTTTGGCTCAGTGGATAGAGAGTCGGCCTGGGGACTGAAAGGTCCCAGGTTCGATTCTAGTCAAGGGCATGTATCTTGGTTTCAGGCACATCCCCAGTAGGGGGTGTGCAGGAGGCAGCTGATGGATGTCTCTCATCAATGTTTCTGGCTCTCTATCCCTCTCCTTTCCTCTCTGTAAAAAAACCCACAATAAAACATATTTTAAAAAAATAAAAGAAATGAAAGTGTAAAAATACCATAAGAAATGATTTTTTAAAAATATATATTTTTATTGATTTTTCACAGAAAGGAAAGGAGAGATATAGAGAGTGAGAAACATCGATGAGAGAGAGACATTGATTCCGAATTAGCCTAGGGTGTGTGTTTTTTTAAATATTTTATTGATTTTTTACAGAGAGGAAGGGAGAGAAAGAGAGAGAGTGAGAAACATCTATGAGAGAGACATCAATCAGCTGCCTTCTGCACAACCCCGAATAGGGATATGTCCGCAACCAAGGTACATGCCCTTGACCGGAATCGAACCCAGTTCCTTCCACTCCACAGGCCAATGCTCTATCCACTGAGCCAAGCCGGTTTCGGCAAGAAACGATTCTTGATGTTTGTGATTCCATTGCTTCCCATTCTCAGCAGTGCCTGGACCAGAACGGTCATCAGTGTGAAAACACGCATTGGTAAAAAAAAATTGTATCCATTTCTGTAGATTCTTCTAAATTTTGAAAATGAACTGTATCTTAATAAACACGGACTTGATCATCATTTAAAATGCGTACCCAGTATACATGGTTTGGGACACCTTATGTAATATTGTGTTATCAAACAACTCAAATATCATTTTAACGGGCTGAAATATATTTTATTGACTATTAAGTAAGTGCTATACCTAAAATAGTAATTTTAATTAATTTATAAAGAAAAAATTGTATTTGAGAATTTATAGCAATCAGGTTCTTTGAAATCTACACTTTGGGTGTATTTTAGATCTAACAGATAAACATGTAAATTGACCACACCTCTGCTATGCCACCGGCCAATCCGAAGTGATATGCAAATGAACCCAACAAAGATGGTGGTTACTCTGCCCCACCCCCAGTCTCTCAGGGCCTCTGGCAGTGTGGGATGGAGGAGCCCGAGTGGAAAGAGGCGACTCTGGGAGCTGAGCAGAAAGGGGCGGGGCCAGAGTGGAAAGGTAGTGCCAACAGCCAGGGAAAGGAAAGCCCATTCTAGCACCAATCTTCGTGCTTCTGGTATAAACATAAACTTCATAAGTAATAATCAGTAGGTGTTTTATATCACAAAGACTATTCATTTCCTCTTTTAAAATGTGTTGTCAAAAAATTTCAAAAATGTGTTGTCATCTTCCACCTGGTATACTTTAGAAGATAAAAATGAAGGAGACTTGCGTGGGGAACAGATTTAAGAGTGAAAGAGTTTATTTGACTACCGTATACAGACATGGCCTAAGTTACAATCAAATAAGGTAAAACTTCATGCATATATGTCTGAAAATAAAAATAATTTATTAGTCAATTTTTTTTAAAATTCAGAATTCTATTCTTTTCCTAAAATGTCTAATAAATCAACATGTACTAAGGCTTTGGTTCTGTTTATTTAAAAACATACTTAAATGTATATTAAAAGCAAGTATTTTGCTATTTGTAGCCACCTCATTCTTCAAATATTTAAGTGCCAACTCTTATGCTACCTATTTTAGGACAGATATAAAAATTAAAGTCTGCATTCCTGAGAAAATTACTTTAGAAACAAGTCATATATACACAAAAGCCCTAAGAATAAGAAAAGACTAAAAAGCAACTAATAAAGTATTTTTGCATAATTTGCATTAAAATAAAACATACACGTACACACACCTAGGTTAAGGAAGATAATAAAAGTCATTTAATAGGCATATTACATATAAACAATTTATCACAAATTTTGCATCTTAAGAGACCACATGAAAAATCACAGTACACATAGACTATAAGCAATGTATATCAGACAAAAACATCCTGGAGATGTTTAAGTTACCAGATTATACTTTTCCTACAAATCTTGTTAGGGTTTGGGACAAAAAAAATATATAGTTAAAAACAAAACATTCTATCCTTGTGGTGTTGGCCTATTATTCCTTCTTACCAAAACAAACAACCAAACCAAAAACAAATAAAAAAAACACAAAAAACAAACAAAAAAACACAACAAATTCCTCCAAATCCCATACATTAGTAGTGTTTGGTTTAAATATTTTATCTACTACCATAAAAACAGAATTAAAAACACATCAAGCTAAATAAATCTAAAAGAGAATAGTGGATTTTATTGGGTTTATAGACAATGATATGTATTTAAATGACCATACATCCTTAATCTTTTCCTTGGGTGCAATTTGGGTGTAATCTGCCTTTTAATGACCTACATTGGACTTCCTGGTTGCAATCCAAGTGAGTAGCATCACAACAAAATTATCGAGTACACACATGCTGCTTAGGGCTGCAGTGTTACCATGGTTACTACCAGATCGAACATCTCAGGAAAGCAGAATCACTAAAGTCTTTCACCTTGCAGAAATTCAGCACTCTTGATAGGTTGTGAGCCTTCATTTTCCTTCATTTGGGGGCTTTTCCGATTGGTCTTGTGTTTTTCCTTCATCTTTCTTTTTTACATCTAAAAAAATAAATAATTTTCATTCATGTATGTAATATATTAAGATTTTCCTTTATGCAAGCTAGTCATTTTCTACTTAAGACATACTTTGCCATCAGTGCAGACATGAAAACTACACAAAGAAAAGTCAGACCTCAACTTTTTTTTGATTAGCAATTGAAAACTATTAATTTTTAAACACTTAATAATCTTTGTACTTAGCTAATTAAAAAGAAAATAGTCTTAAATCCACTTATTTATAGCTCTGTTAATAAAACATTGTCTATGCTATCTACCTCTGTAAATACGTTTCCTTTTGCGTATTTAACACCTGGTGTTACATGTTGATTGTATTTTTAGTACTTTAAATTTCTTAGTTGATGCCTTTGACTTTATTTCAAAATGATTTCAAGAATCATATAAAAGTAGTAGCAATATTCTTTCAGATAATAGTTTCTCTGGTGACCAGAATATAAAATGATGAAGACTACTAACTCTCTTCCAGAATATTAGCTTTCTTTTCCTTAACTGAGTAATGTCAATAAGTATTTTGGGGCGTGTGTGTGTGTGTATTTATAAACTTTAATTAGACCGTTTATATTAACAAGTAATATAAAATATTACTACCTTATTAGTTGGGAATGGCCAATTAACAACTACATCATGTTCTGATAATCATACACTTGTCCCCCCTTCTCCATGGTTTCACTTTCTTCGGTTTCAGTTACCATGGCCCAAAAATATTAAACGGAAAATTCCAGATAAAACATTTATAAGTTTTAAATTGCACACTGTTCTGAGTAATCAAACAGTGATGAAATCTCATGCCATCCTGCTCCGTTCCGCCTGGGACATGAACCATCCCTTTGTCCAGTGTCTCCATTGGTTATGTGGTAGTATCTGTCTTGGTTATCAGATGGACTGTTGCAATTTTGCAGTCTTTGTGTTTAAGTGACCCTTATGTCACTTAAAATAGCCCCAAAGCCATTCACAGAATTTAATTCCAGTATATTGTTGTAATTGTTTTATTTTATTATAGTCATTGTTGTTATTCTGTTACTGTGCCTAATTTATAAATTAAACTTTACTGTAGGTATGTATATACATATAGGAGAAAACATAGTATATGTAGGATTGGGTAATATCTGGTGTTTCAGGCATCTACTGGGAGTCTTCGAACATATCCCCTGTGAATAAGGGAGGTCTATTGTATATGGCATTTTCAAACTTAAAAAGCCAAAAAACATTATATATGCTATATTTCTTTTATTTTTAATTCTTCCATCCTTTTTTCATCTTATGTGCATACTTTTTTAAAAAAGATTTTTTATTTAATTTCAGAGAGAGGGGAAGGAAGAGGCAAAGAGAGAAACATCCATGTAGGAGAGAAACATCCATCGGCTGCCTCCTGATTGAGCCGAAAACCAGGGAATGTGCAACCAGCAACCTTTCCGTGCACAGAATGACACTCAACCAACTGAGCCACACTGGCCAGGGTTTATGTGTATACTTTGTAACTTTTACTTATTATGTCCCATTTGATAAATGCGATGACCTTTGGGGAAAAGTGAGGTAACCATGGGACTCCAGGATCTGTCCACAGCCCCTGGCCTAACAATGGCATGTTTATTTCATGGGAATCAAACCAGGAACATTTGTAACTTTACCAGGTAATAAATAACCTCCTGAGGGAAAGAAATAAGAGCCTTCTCTGCGGCTCCCATTAATGGGATAGAGGGAAAGAAGCTTCTAGCTCTCTCATTCTACACTGTCACCAGGAATACATTTCTACACACACACACACACACACACACACACGTCTACCTTGACATCTAAAATAGGACAACCCAGCAATTCTGGAAATATATCCGAAGAAACCTGAAACACTAATTTGAAAGAATATATGCACGTTTATGTTCCTTGCAGCCCTATTAACTATAGTGAGGATTTGGAAGCAGCCTAAGTACTCATCAGAAGATGATTGAGTAAAAAAGTTGTGGCACATTTACCCAGTGGAATACATATTACAGAGCTGTGAAAAGAAAGATATCTTACCCCTGGTGATGGCATAGATGGGCCTGGTGAGCATTATGCTAAGTGAAAGAAGCCAGTCAGAGAAAGACAAGTACCGAATGATTTCATTCATATGTGGAATCTAATGAACAAAATTAAACTAACCCACAAAATGGAAACAGAAGCAGAGATGTAGAGAACATACTGACAGCTGTCAGAAGGAGGATGGTTGGGAGGCTGGGTAAAAAAGGTGAAGAGATTAAGAAGAAACACACACACACATAGACACAGACCACAGTGTGGTGGTAGCCAGAGGGAAATTGGGGTGAGGGAGGCACCAGAGGGTACAGAGGAAGACAAATGGTGGCGGATTGAAACCTGCCTGGTTTTATTAACCAATGGCACCCCAATAAATTCAATTTAAAAAAAGAAATTAAAAAATAAAATGGGGCACATGGCATCTGTATTTTGGTAATGACTTGGAACTGAAATTATCTTTAACTTCTTTGAATGCTTTTAAATGAAGGGACTTGAAAAATTGACATCATTATTATATTTAGTCTCAGAAAACTAAGCTCTGCAAAAGCTCTATGGGCTATATGTAAGCCACGGGGAGAAAGACCCAAGATTTTCCTTCATTTGCTTGACAGCTCTTTTTTTTTTCTTCTTAATTCAACTACTGGTTGAAGTCTGATCACCTTTTATACAAATGCCTTAAAGATCTCACCTCTGGTTGATAATAAACTTCCTCTAAGAGAAATAGCTAAGCTTATGGAATACTGCAGTGAGCCTGGCCCGCGTGATGCACGCAGTGGTTGAGTTTTGACCTACGAGCCAGGAGGTCAAGGTTCTATTCCCGGTCAGGCACATGCCCTGCTTGCGGGCTGGATCCCCAGTGTGGGGTGTGTGGGAGGCAGCCAATCAATGATTCTCTATTATCATCAATGATGTTTCCATCCCTCTCTCTGCCTTCCTCTCTGAAATCAATAAAAAAAATATTTTTTAAAAATGAGTGCAGTGAAGTAGAGGCTCCTACAGTGATTTGTCAGTGGGTGGCCGAAGAGAAATTATGTTCTTTCTGACCGCTTCGCAATCAATTTCGTAAGCTCCTTGAGGGAAAGGAGAGTATGTGCTGTCCCTGTCCTGCCAATCACCAGCACCGTGTCTGACAACACACATCCCGTGAACACATAAACGCTCCGTTCCCACATACAAAACACCACGAGACAAAAAAAGCTGAAACTGCCCACTTTCAGAAAGCCTGAAAGATCTACTTAGCCATAAACACAAAAGCTGAAAGGTTTTATAGTAAACAGTAGGAGGAACCGATCCTTAGCAGGGAGACTGTTGCAGAGGAAAGAAGGGATTCAGAGAGAAGGGCTGCTTGATTTTAAGAGAAATGTACTGTTACCTTCCTTTATGGAGAGGGTCTCCAGTTTGAGGGGCAACTCAGAAGTCCCACCTGTCTCCGCTGAACCCTGGATGTCTGGGATGGCATTCCGGCGGCCTGCCCTGGCTGAAGATGCAAAATTGTCGACCCCAAGCTCCACATCAGTCATTTCCAGCGAATCTGTCCTCATAGCAACACCTACGAATAGAAGGTGCACGTGAAGAAGAGGATGCGCCCGCTCCGAGGTAAACAC
Organism: Lasiurus borealis; assembly: GCA_004026805.1. Taxonomy (NCBI): domain Eukaryota; kingdom Metazoa; phylum Chordata; class Mammalia; order Chiroptera; family Vespertilionidae; genus Lasiurus; species Lasiurus borealis. The sequence goes on along the minus strand of PVJN01006035.1, from coordinate 328 downwards.
GCACAGTGGGGGCTGAAAGGCATTTGCTCCAAAAAACACAGCCGACTCGGGGCATCTCATCACCGCTCACATTTTGCCTCTCTGTCTACTGCTCTGGTCCCAGGGTTTCCATCTGCACCGAGTGGAGCGGGAAGTTCTCAGGGCTGAGCCAGATTGCTAAAAATAACCCCGAGCCAAAAGAGCCACTGGGATGTTTTAGGGTGCAGCCATCTCTTGCCTTTTGTTCTGCTTTTCTATGGAAGGATCAGCCAAGGGGGACTGGCTGGGAAGGAAATGAGCACTGACTTGTTTGGCCCCTCCCAAACGGACGCTGCCTGCCAGGGTTTGC